>JAXLNO010003687.1:53778-182151 GCA_038087875.1 Malacoraja senta
TTGTGTTGTACTAGTGACGATATTGCCTTTCCACTGTGACAAGAGAGCATGAGGGCTGCAGGAGCACCAGCGGGTTCACACCGGAGAGAGACCGTTTGTGTGCGCTGAGTGGCAAGGGTTTCACCCGCATTTCCAGCCTGTGGCAGCACCAGCGTCCCTTCCCCTGCCTGTCCTGTGGTAAAGGCTTCACCTGCATTGACCACCTGCTGGAGCCCCGACGAGTCCACACCAGCCAGCGCCCCTTCACCTGCCCGCTCTGTGGAAAGGCATTTGCCTGCTCCTCCAGCCTGCTGGCACACCACCATGTGGATAGGCGCTGTTTAAGTAAACACAAAATGGTGGAAGGAAAGATGCTGCCTGTCCCGCTGATTTACTCCAGCATTTTGTGTCCTTTTTATAAACCGGCATCTGCAGTTTCTTGTTTTTAAACCATTCTGGTTAACCTTCTCTGCACCTTCCCCAAAGCTTCCACATCAGTCCTGTAATGGAGTGACCAGAACTGTATGCAATACTCCAAATGCTACCTGACCAATGTCCCTTAAAGCTGCACAAATACATTCCTCTCTCTCCCCTCTCCCCACACTCTCACTCGTTGAAAAGGAGAGGTAAAGCACAGGCAGACTTTACTCAGAGCTGCTGTAGATTTGGAAGCAACAGCAGGAGAAGATTAGCAAGAGAAAACACTGATTGGCTCTAGCCCAAGAGGGAGGAGAGAAGTGAGTCAAAGCGGGGAAAACAGTTGAAAACTGAGGAATTTGGATTGTAAATTGGTAAATTAGGCAATTTATCAGTCAATATAAGCAAGACTGCTCTTAGGGGGCGGCAGTGAGGGAAGTGCCCTGTGAGAAAAGTGAGTCTTTGGCTCGAAAGTCTTCGGCGAGGAGGCTGAGGAGAGGAGGCTACGCAAAACACTGCAGAGGGAGAGACGAAAGAAGGAGATGTCAGGCAAGCTGATTCAGTGTGATGCTTGCAGTATGTGGGAGGTCAAGGACACTGCTGGTGCCTCTGGCTGCTACAAATGTGACAAGTGTATCCAGGTACAGCTCCTGAAGGACCGTGTTGGGGAACTGGAGAAGCAAGTGGATGACCTCAGGTTTGTCCGAGAAACGGAGTCGTTCCTCGACAAGTCCTACAGTAATATTGTTACCCGTAAGGTACTGGAAGAGAGAAGGTGGGAGACAGTGAGAAAGGGAGGGAAGCATGGAATGCAAACGTCCCCAGGTGTTGTACCTCTTGTGAACAGGTTCGCCCACTTAGAAGCTGTCGGGACAGAAGACGTTTTAACACTGAGCGGCAGACTGGCTTGCGATGCAAATAGGGCTGTTGAGCCAAAACCAAAAAGGCCAAAGTCAAGCAACACCATTGTAGTTGGAGACTCCATTGTGAGAGGTACGGACAGGGGTTTCTGCGGCAACAGACGGAATTCGAGGATGGTGTGCTGCTTCCTGGTGCCAGGATCCAGGATGTCACGGACAGAGTGCAGAAAATCCTCAAGGGCGAAGGTGAACAGCCGGAAGTGGTAGTGCATGTCGGCACAAACGATGTCGGAAAGAAGGGGTTGAATATTCTGCAGCGTGACTTTAGAGAGCTCGGAAAATGCTGAAAAGCAGGACCTCCAGGGTTGTTATCTCCGGTTTGCTTCCAGTTCCTCGTGCTGGCGAGAGCAGGAACAGGGAGTACGGGACCTGAATGTGTGGCTGAGGAACTGGTGCACGGGGCAGGGATTTAGATTCTTAGATCACTGGGATCTGTTTTGGAGTAAAAGGAAACTACAAAAGGGACGGATTGCATCATAACAGGTGGGGGACCAGCATTCTGGCAGGCAGGTTTGCCACTGCTACACGGGTGGTTTTAAACTGAATAAGGGGGGTGGGGTGTCGAATGGGATAGTTGAGGATGGAGGCTGCAAGGTTACTAGGATAGGCTGGGTGAGTGGGCAAATGCATGGTAGATGCAGTATAATGTGATAAATGTGAGGTTATCCACTTTGGTGGCAAAAACAGGAAAGTAGACTATTATCTGAATGGTGGCCGATTAGGAAAAGGGGAGATGCAACGAGACCTGGGTGTCATGGTACACCGGTCATTATAAGTAGGCATGCAGGTGCAGCAGGCAGTGAAGAAGGCGAATGGTATGTTAGCATTCATAGCAAAAGGATTTGAGTATAGGAGCAGGGAGGTTCTACTGAAGTTGTACGGGGTCTTGGTGAGACCACACCTGGAGTATTGCGTACAGTTTTGGTCTCCTAATCTGAGGAAAGACATTCTTGCCATAGAGGGAGTACAGAGAATGTTCACCAGACTGATTCTTGGGATGTCAGGACTTTCATATGAAGAAAGACTGGATAGACTCGGTTTGTACTCGCTAGAATTTAGAAGATTGAGGGGGGATCTTATAGAAACGTACAACATTCTTAAGGGGTTGGACATGCTAGATGCAGGAAGATTGTTCCCGATGTTGGGGAAGTCCAGAACAAGGGGTCACAGTTTAAGGATAAGGGCTTTTAGGACCGAGATGAGGAAAACATTTTTCACACAGAGAGTGGTGAATCTCTGGAATTCTCTGCCACAGAAGGTAGTTGAGGCCAGTTCATTGGCTATATTTATAACCATATAACCATATAACCATAACAGCACGGAAACAGGCCATCTCGGCCCTTCAAGTCCATGCCGAACATTTAAAAAAAAATTGTTTTTAATTAAAAATAAATACTTCCCCCTAGTCCCATCTACCTGCACTCAGACCATAACCCTCCATTCCTTTCCTGTCCATATACCCATCCAATCTATTTTTAAAGGATAAACATCGAACCTGCCTCCACCCACTTCCACTGGAAGCTCATTCCACACAGCTACCACTCTCTGAGTAAAGAAGTTCCCCTAATGTTCCCCCTAAACTTCTGTCCCTTAATTCTCAAGTCATGTCCCCTTGTTTGAATCTTCCCTACTCTCAATGGGAAAAGCTATCCACGTCCACTCTGTCTAACCCGCTCATAATTTTAAAGACCTCTATCAAGTCCCCTCTTAACCTTCTGCGCTCCAAAGAATAAAGACCTAACTTGTTCAACCTTTCTCTGTAACTTAGTTGCTGAAACCCAGGCAACATTCTAGTAAATCTCCTCTGTACTCTCTCTATTTTGTTGACATCCTTCCTATAATTAGGCGACCAAAATTGTACTCCATACTCCAGAATTGGCCTCACCAATGCCTTGTACAATTTTAACATTACATCCAACTTCTATATTCAATGCTCTGATTTATAAAGGCCAGCACACCAAAAGCTTTCTTTACCACCCTATCTACATGAGAATTTCACCTTCAGGGAACTATGCACAGTTATTCCTAGATCCCTCTGTTCAACTGCATTCCTCAATTCGCTACCATTTACCGTGTACGTCCTATTTTGATTTGTCCTGCCGAGATGTAGCACCTCACATTTGTGAGCATTAAACTCCATCTGCCATCTTTCAGCCCAATCTTCCAAATGGCCTAAATCTCTCTGTAGACTTTGAAAATCTACTTCATTATCCACAACACCACCTATCTTAGTATCATCTGCATACTTACTAATTTAAGAGGGAGTTAGATGTGGCCCTTGTGGCTAAAGGGATCAGGGGGTATGGAGAGAATGCAGGTACAGGATACTGAGTTGGATGATCAGCCATGATCATATCGAATGGCGGTGCAGGCTCGAAGGGCCGAATGGCCTACTCCTGCACCTATTTTCTATGTTTCTATGTAAACAAATTCTCTCCACTCCACCCGCTTTTTCCCCCTCCTCTCTCTCACACACTCCCTCTCGCTCCATCACTCTCACACACTCTCTCTCTCTCTCCCTGTCTCACAAACTCCCTCTCTCTCTCTCACACACTCCCTCTCTCTCCCTCTCACACATTCCCTCTCTCTCACACACACACACACTCCCTCTCTCTCTTGCTCTCTCACACACACTCCCTCTCTCTCTGTCTCCATATAACCCATATAACAATTACAGCATGGAAACAGGCCATCTCGGCCCTTCGAGTCCGTGCCGAACACTTACTCTCACCTAGTCCCATCTACCTGCACTCAGACCATAACCCTCCATTCCTTTCCCAGCCATATACCTATCCAATTTATTTTTAAATGATAAAATCAAACCTGCCTCCACCACTTCCACTGGAAGCTCATTCCACACAGCTACCACTCTCTGAGTAAAGAAGATTCCCCCTCATGTTACATCTAAACTTCTGTCCCTTAATTCTCAAATCATGTCCTCTTGTTTGAATCTTCCCTACTCTCGATGGAAATAGCTTATCCACGTCAACTCTGTCTATCCCTCTCATCATTTTTAAAGACCCCTATCAAGTCCCCCCTTAACCTTCTGCGCTCCAAAGAATAAAGACCTAACTTGTTCAACCTTTCTCTGTAACTTAGTTGTTGAAACCCAGGCAACATTCTGGTAAATCTCCTCTGTACTCTCTCTATTTTGTTGACATGTTTCCTATAATTTGGCGACCAAAATTGTACACCATACTCCAGAATTGGCCTCACCAATGCCTTGTACAATTTTAACATTACATCCCAACTTCTATACTCAATGCTCTGATTTATAAAGGCCAGCACACCAAAAGCTTTATTTACCATCCTATCTACATGAGATTCCACCTTCAGGGAACTATGCACAGTTATTCCTAGATCCCTCTGTTCAACTGCATTCCTCAATTCGCTATCATTTACCATGTACATCCTATTTTGATTTGTCCTGCCAAGATGTAGCACCTCACACTTATCAGCATTAAACTCCATCTGCCATCTTTCAGCCCACTATTCCAAATGGCCTAAATCTCTCTGTAGACTGTGAAAATCTACTTCATTATCCACACCACCACCTATCTAAGTATCATCTGCATACTTACTAATCCAATTTAACCACACCATCATCCAGATCATTGATGTATATGACAAACAACAGTGGACCCAACACAGATCCCTGAGGCAACCCACTTGTCACCCGGCCTCACCTGACAAACAGCCATCCACCATTACTCTCTGGCATCTCCCATTCAGCCACTGTTGAATCTATCTTGCTACTACTCCTCCATTAATACCCAACAATTGAACTTTCTTAACCAACCTTCCATGTGGAACCTTGTCAAATGCCTTACTGAAGTCCATATAGACAACATCCACTGCTTTACCCTATCAATTTCCCTAGTAACCTCTTCAAATAATTCAAGAAGATTAGTCAAACATGACCTTCCAGGCACAAATCCATGTTGACTGTTCCTAGTCAGGCCCTGTTTATCCAGTATGCTTATATATATTATCTTTAATATCCTTTCCATTAATTTGCCCACCACTGACGACAAACTAACAGGTCTATAATTGCTAAATTTACTCTTAGAACCCTTTTTAAACAATGGAACAACATGCGCAGTACGGCAATCCTCTGGCACCATGGCCCGTTTCTGATGACATTTGAAATTTTCTGTCATGCCCCCTGCTATTTCAACTAACTTCCCTCAGATGGTCCTTGGAAACTTATATTTACACACACACGTCCTCCCTCTCTCCTCTCTCTCTCTCTCTCCCTCCTCTCTCCTCTATCTTCTCTCTTCTCCTCTCTTCTTCCACTTCTCTCCCACGCACTTTCTCTCACACACACACACACATTCACGCACACACACCAAACGCCTCCGCTCGGTTCGCAATAACTAACCTGATCTCCCGGTGGCTCAGCACTTCAACTCCCCCTCCCATTCCAAATCCTACCTTTCTGTCCTGGGCCTCCTCCATGTCCATGAAATATGAGGTGCTGCTCCTCCAATTTATGGAGGAGCAGCACCTCATATTTCGCTTGGGCAGTTTACTTCTCTAATTTCAGATAGTCCCTACTTTCTCCTCCCCTTCTCAGCTCTCCCTCAGCCCAATGGCTCCACCTCTTCCTTTCTTCTTCCCACCTCCCCCACCCTCACATCAGTTTGAAGAAGGGTTAAGACCCGAAACTTTGCCTATTTCCTTCGATCCATAGATGCTGCCTCACCCGCTGAGTTTCTCAGCATTTTTGTCTCCCTTCGATTTTCCAGCATCTGCAGTTCCTTCTTAAGCATTTTAAAGTGTTTTTTAAAGAAAGTTTTGATGCATTTGTGCCTTACGTAACAAATAAAGCAAGTTTATCCTGATGTCACTGTGAAAGAATTTAATTTGGTCCGTAAATTAAAAATGGAGATTTGCTGAAAAACAGAAAGCAGTCAAATTTAAAAGAGAATTTTCCCAGCAGAATAAATTCTGGGAAATTCTTAGAAGCTTGGTTTATACTAATCACTGAAACAATGTATTAACAATGTATTAACATAGAGATGTATTGTCTGGGCACAGCACCATATTAGATATCTGTCTGAACTGCCTGTCCCAGCTAAGGACAAGGTAGTGGCTTTCATCCAAGTCTTACAAGCTTGTTTTAGTTCACAGACGGATGCCCATTCTGGAACCAAGATGGAAGTCATTTGAAAACAAAATGGAGTTAGTTGTTCTTCCGGAATGGGCAGCTGTACTGAAGCTGTGCCAAGATTTGAGAATAAGTCTGACATTGCAAATATATGGGTCCAGCCTCCCTTGTTTCCCTTTGGCTACGGATCTTTCACTCAGATTTACAAAGTGTGTTTTATTGATAAGAAAATGTATAATTACTCTAACTTTCCTTTGTTCTTTGAGTGGAGCCCGAGAATCACTGAGCAACGTGTGTGCTCTTTGTAGATCTCGCCACTCCCGTCTGGCAAATTGATTAAAAGATTGCTTTGGTTTACCTTTAACAATTTTGTTGCTGTCTGCTTTCTTTAAGAGACAAACTTTGACAACTGTGCTCTTTGGAATTCTTCAGAATTCATGTTGCACTATCAATAATGAAAGAAAATGCCAACCATCCAGAAATGATCACAAATTATTCTCGCCTCCATGCATATCTGTAGCCGTAAGGCAGTCGGACACCTTCCCAAATACTTCAGATAGTTCCTGCACTTGGCAATATCGTTTGGCATTTGGCGGCTTGAACGCATCTGCGGGGCTACAGACAGCCGGCGCCCGGGTGAATCACCCCATGTGGGTGTCCGTGGGGGTGAATCACCCCATGTGGGTGTCCGTGGGGGTGAATCACCCATGTGGGGGTCAGGTGGGGGGGGGGTTGGGTGAAATCACCCCGGTGTGTGGGTCGGGGGCGGGGGGTGATTCATCCCGGTGTGTGAGTCGGGGGTGAATCACCCTGGTAGGGGGTCGTGGTGCCGGTGCAGCGCGGTCAGTGACTCTGGGTGGGTGGAGGGACCAGACTGTCCCCAACTCTGCTGCAGCTGACAGGAACGTTGCTGGGTTTATGGCCCCGTGTATCCGCTGCCCGGAACCGCGGCCCCGCTCCACTCGGCCCTGTGTGTATACGCTGCCGACCCACAGCCCGTGACAGTGCGGTGGGAGCCAGCTTGGGGGAGTAAGGGATGGGAGGTAGCCAGCTTGGGGGAGTAAGGGGAATGGGAGGTAGCCAGCTTGGGGGAGTAAGGGGAATGGGAGGTGGCCAGCTTTGGGGAGTAAGGGGAATGGGAGGTAGCTAGCTTGGGGGTTTAATGAATGGGGGGTACTCAACTAGGGGGGTACCGGATGGCATCTAGCCAGCTTGGGGGATAAGTATTGGAGGTGGCCAGTCTGGGGGGAAATGAGAGATGGGAGGTCGCCTGCTTGGGGGAGTAAGGGGAATCAGAGGTCGCCTGCTTGGGGGAGTAAGGGATGGGCAGCCCAGCTTGGGGTGTAATTGTTGTTCTGCACATCGTTCGGGAGGCGATGAAATCTCCCGTTCACACGCAGCCACCAGAGCAAACAGTGTACATACAGTGATGACAAACGCAATAAATGCAATATCCAGTGGAGAACAGTGCAAGATTGTGTTGCAGAAAGCCCGGGGTATGACGGACGAGAGTGGCCGAAGGGCCTGTCTCCGGGCAGGGCGACCACCGACGCTGTCCGTGTGGAGTTTGCTCGCTTCCCCCTCCGTGGTGGACCGGATGTGGGCAGGGGAGAGGAGCTCAGCCTTCCAAGCCTCAATCCAAGCTCAGCCTTCCTCCCGCGCATCCTAGCCCCAACGGGCCGAGTGCCACCGCCTTCCTCCCCGGACAGCAACTGAGGGGAAAACACAAAAGAAACCTCTTCCAACCCCCGAATCCCCCAGGGAATGCCCCTGTCCTCTCTTTGATATCATGCCGTCACAATTGTGCACGATCAGTCAGCATTATCCTTGTTTTAATTATATACTGAACCAAGTAGGATACGTTGTCCCATCCCCGCAACACGCGGCTGTGTGGGGGGGGGGGGGCGGCCTGCGGCGTCACACACACACACACACACACACACACACACACACACACACACAGGGGGAAGAGAGTGCGGGGAGAGAGTGGGGGAGAGGGACGTGGAGAGAGGGAGGGAGAGGGGGGCGGTAGGGGGAGAGAGGAGGAGAGAGGAGGGGGGTAGAGAGGAGGGGGTGAGAGGGGAGGTAGCGGGGGAGGGGGGGAGAGAGGGGGGAGGGGGAGAGAAGGGGGTGGCAGGGAGAGAGAAGAGGGCGGCCAGGAGGCGGTAGAGGAAGGGGAGAGGAAAAGGGGGAGGGAGGAGGAGGGAGTGGAGGGGGGGGGAGGAGGAGGGGGTGAGGAGTGGTGAGCTGGGTGCAGTGGGCGGCGGGGAGCAGCGGCGGGGGGAGCGGGTGTCAAGCAAACGACACGCGAGTTGGGCGGGGGTGTGTGTGTGACGTCACCCGCAGTGCGTGGAACACAGCGCAGATCGCGCGCAGCAGATCCATTGTGACGTCATCAGCGAGACCATCTGGTTTATTTTCAATGTTTTAGTTTACAAAAAAGGACAAAGTGCTGGAGTAACTCAGCGGGACAGGCAGCATCTTTGGAGAGATGGAATGGGTGACTGAAGAAACGACCCGAAACGTTACCCATTCCACAGTGCCTATCCACATGGTGGTGTGCCAGCAGGCTGGAGGAGCGGGCATAGGCCTTGCCACAGAGCGGGCAGGTGAAGGGACGCTGGCCGGTGTGGACTCGCCGGTGCTTCAGCAGGTGGTCAATGCGGATGAAGCCCTTAGCACAGGACGGGCAGGGGAAGGGACGCTCACCGTTGTGGGTTACACCGGTGCTGCCACAGGCTGGACATGCGGGTGAAACCCTTGCCACACTCAGCGCAGACAAAGGGTCTCTCGCTGGTGGGTATCCGTTGGTGCTCCCGCAGTCCCCATGCTCTCTTGTCACAGTGGGAGCAGCTGCTCGCCGGCGTGGGTCCGCCGGTGCTCCCGCAACCCCCCGCGAGTTGTCAAACTCCTCTCCGCAGTACAGGAAGTCGTAGGACTGGCCACTGGTGTGCACGCGCTGATGAGACAGGGCGTGGGAGGCCATGGCAAAGTGCTCTCCACACACTGGGCTGGGGACGGGACGGTCACCAGTGTGCACCCGCTGGTGGGGCAGCAGATAGGTGGAGCGAGTGAAGCCCTTGCCGCACTGGCCGCAGGTGTAGGGGCCAGTGTGGGTGCGCTGGTGCTCCAGCACGTGACTAGACTGGGTGAAGCCCTTGCCACACTGGGCGCAGGTGTAGAGACGCTCGCCGGTGTGGGTGCGCTGGTGGGACAGCAGGTTGTTGGACTGGGTGAAGCCTTTGCCGCAGTCGCTGCAGGTGTAGGGCCGCTCGCTGGTGTGCAGGCGCCTGTGCACCTTCAGGTGCTTGGACGACTTGAAGCCTTTTCCGCAGTGGGAGCAGGTGAAGGGCCGCTCACTGCTGTGCACCCGCCGGTGATCCCACAGCACCGACGACTGGGCAAAGCTCTGCCGCAGGTGGAGCAGCAATATGGCTTCTCGCCCGTGTGCACCTGCCGGTGCTTCTTCAGGGTGATTCGCCGTCTTGAAGCTCTTGCCACAGTCGGAGCAGGTGAAGGGCCTCTCGCTGGAGTGCACGCGGTTGTGCCGCAGCAGGTTGTCGTAGCGGGTGAAGCTCTTGCGCACTCAGAGCAGTCGAAGGGGCATTCTCCCGTGTGCACCCGCCAGTGGATCCCAGCTCGCTCGGGCACCGCTAGTCTTTACCATACACGTCACACTCATAACGCTTCTCCTTGTTGTGCCCCGTCATGTGGTCCTCCATCGAAGCTCAGCCCCTCGAAGCTCAGCCCGCACACCGAGCAGTAGGGGGGGGGGGGGGCTCACCGGCACCCTGGCCGCCCTCAATAGCCACTCAGTTCCCCGCCTCTCGTCCACAGCAACGGCTCCTAAACCCTGCAGGAGGGGAACACAGAGGGTCAACAAGCTGGCAAACAGGACATTACTAGCACATATTGGGTGCGTTTATGGCGGAGGAACCGTTATATAATTCTGCGCGGCACAGTGGCGCAGCGTACAGTTCCTGCCTCACCGCCAGAGCCCCGGGTAAGACCCTGACTACGGGTGCTGTCTGTGTGGAGTTTGTACGTTGACCCCTTGACCTGCATGGGTTTTTACTCCGGGTGCTCCGGTTTCATCCAACATTTCAAAGACGTTCAGGGTTGTAGATTAATCGGCCTCCGCAAAATTGTTAAATTGTCCCTAATGGGTGTAGGATAGTGCTAGTGTACGGGGTGATCGCTGGTCGGCGCGGACTCCGCGGGCCGAAAGACCTGTTTCCGCGCTGCATCTCTAAACTAAACTAAACCAAAGAAGGGTCTCGACCCCAAATGTCACCCATTCATTCTCTCCACAGATGCTGCCTGCCCCGCTGAATTACTCCAGCACTTTGTGTCCATCTTCTCCACAGATGCTGCCTGACCTGCTGAGTTACTCCAGCATTCTCTCTCTGTCTCCCTCTCTCTCTCTCTGTCTCTCTCCGTCTCTGTCTCTCTGTCTCTCTCCCTGTCTCTCTCTGTTTCTCTCTCTCTCTGTCTCTCTCTCTCTCTATCTATCACTTGCTCTGTCCCTCCCTCTCTTTCTCTCTCTCTCACCCTCTCCCTGCATCTGTCTCTCTCTCTCACCCTCTGTCTCTCTCTCTCTGTCTCTTTCCCATCTGTCCGTCTCTCCCTATTTGCCTCTCTGTTTCTCTTTCTCTGTCTGCATCTCTTTCTCTGTCTCTCCAACCCTCTGTCTCTCCCCTTCTCTCTCCCTCTCTGTCTCTCTCTCTCTCTGTCTCTCTCTCTCTATCTCTCTCTCTGTCTCTGTCTCTCCCCCCCTCTCTCTCGCTCTGTCTGTCTTTCTCTGTCTCTCTCTGTCTCTCTATCTCTCTCCCTGTCTCTCTCTTTCCCCTCTACCTCTGACTCTCTCTGTATCTCTCTGACTGTCTTTCTGCCTCCCTATCTGTCTCTCTCTCTCCGTCTCTCACTCTCGGTCTCTCTCTCACTCTCTCTATGTCTCTCTCTCTTTCTGACTCTTCTTTCTCTCTCTGTATCGTTCTCTCTCTCTCTGTCGGTATCTGTCTATCCCTGTTTCTCTATCTCTCTTTCTTTATCTCTCTCTCTCTGGTTCTCTCTGTATCTCACTGTCTCTGTCTGTCTGTCTCTATCTCTCCCTCTCTCTCTCTCTCTCTCTCTCTCTCTCTCTCTCTCTCTCTCTCTCTCTGTATCTCTCTCATACACTCGGTCTCTCTCTGACACGCCCTCTCTCTCTGTCTCTCCCTCAGTCTCTTCCTCTCTCTCTCTCCCTCTCTCTGTCTCTCTCAGTCACTCCCTCTCCCACCTCTTTATCTGTCTCTCTCCCTCACTCTCCCTCTCTCTCTACCCCCTCTCTCTCTGTCTCTCTTTATCTGTCTCTCTCTCTCTGTTTCTCTCTCTCCCTCACCCTGTCTCTCTCTCTGCCTCTCTCTCTGTCTCTCACTCTCTCTCAGTCTCTCTCTCACCCCTCTCTCTCTCTCATCCTCTCTCTCTCTCTATGTCTCTCTGTCTATATCTGTCTCTCCATCTCTCTCTCCCTATGTCTCTCCCCCCCTCTCTCTCTCTCTCTCTCTCTCTCTCTCTTTCTCACTCTCTCTCCCACACTCTCTCCTGCCTCTCTCTTCTGTCTCTCTCCGTCTCTCACTGACTGTCTCTCACTCTCTCTCTCTCTCTCTCTCTCTCTCTGTCTGTTTCTGTCCCTCTCTCTGCCCCTCTCTCTCTCTCTGTTTCTCACCATCTCTCTCTCTCTCTGTCTCTCTCTCCGTCTCACTGTCTCTCTCTCTCCGTTTCTCTCTGTCTGTCTCTCTCCCTTTCTCTATCTCTTTCTCCCTCTCTCCGTCTCTCTCTCTCTCTCTTTCTCTCTCTCTCTCTCTCTCTCTCTCTCTCTCTCTCTCTTCTCTCTCTCTCTGTGTGTCTCTCTTCCGCTCTCTATCTCTCTGTCCCTCGCTCTGTTTCTCTCTGTCTCTCTCTCTCTGTCTCTCTCTCACTGTCTCTCTATCTGTCTCTGTCTGTCTCTCTCTGTCTCTCCCTCTCTCTCCCTCCCTCTCTCTGTGTCTCTCTATCTCACGCTATGTGTCTCTCTCCCTCTGTCTCACTCCCTCTCTGTCTCTCTCTATCTGTCTCTCTCTCTCTCTCTCTCTCTCTCTCTCTCTGTTTCTCTCTGTCTCTCTCTCTCCCTCACCCTGTCTCTCTCTCTGCCTCTCGCTCTCTCTGTCTCTCACTCTCTCTGTGTCTCTCTCTGTCTCTCTCTGTATCTCTCTGTCTCTCTCTCTCTCTGTCTCGCTCTCTCTCTGTCTTTCCCTGTCTCTCTGTCCATCTCTCTGTCTCTCTCCCTCCTTCTCTCTGTTTCTCACCGTCTCTCTCTCTCCGTCTCTCTCTGTCACCATCTCTCTGGTTCTCTCTGTAGATTGATGATGCATGTGAACCATTCACACTTAGTTAGTGAACCATCACTAACTCCACCCTATTATAACATTTATACTAACGCCCATTCCCAGCACCGTTAGTTGAAGCAGCTAGGATGTACTGACAACACCTGGTTTTGTAATGCTGCCAAGTTGCTGTGCTGATTAAAGATGTGTGTAAATCTTATACAGTCTCAAGTGATTTACATGGTGTCAGAAGTGGTCCTACCCACTCCTCTTGTATAACGTGTTTTATTTTATCTTTTGTGAGTTTTGCTTTACTGTACGATGGCTTCTTCTTTTCGGAAGCCTGAGCCTCTTGTCTTTGATGCAGATATCAGCGAACGCTGGGCCACGTTTGAAATTGATTACCAGCACTACATGAACATTGTACACCGAAATGAACCAGATGCTGTCAAGGCCTCTCTCCTGCTCAACCTTGCGGGCCCAGATGCCCTTCATCGATCCAGAACATTCCGTTATGCTCCGGCTATCGGTGATGTTAATGACCAGGTAATTACACCGGCGGAGTCTCCTACTGACCCTAATGTCTTGCTGCGTAAACTAGGCAAGATCTGTGACCTGCCCTCAAATCACATTTTGGACAGGACAAGGTTTTTCTCTCGTCGTCAACTTCCCGGGGAACGAGTTGACTCATTTATTTCCTCTTTGATGTATCTAGCCCAATGTAGCCGATTTCAGGAAATGCCGGTGTATCAGTTGACTGATCAGTTAACGAGGGATATTTTAGTGAATGGTATCACCGATCAAAAGCTCAGATCAGAGCTCCTGAGAAGGCCAGAGTTATCGCTCGAGGAAGCGGTGCACGCATGTAGAACAGCTGAACTTGTCGATCCCATAGACATTTCGCATGAAAGCAATACCATCAATCTGATGGGCCTCACTAGGCAGCGAACAGCCGATTTATAACAGCCGACAGATAACAGCCGATTTATGACCCAAGCTAGCCAGGCAGCTCTCAGCGGTCCTTCCCATAAATGTCCTAACTGCGGCTATCTACACAACAGGCAATCCACCTGCCCCGCCCTAGGGAAGGCAAGTTACCTGTGTCCTACAAGATTATTACTGACCCCGATGTGACACCCGTAATCCGACCCCCGCACCGATTGTCATTTGCCATGACTGACAGGGTTGACTCTATGCTGAAGGACATGGTCTCCAAAGGCGTAATTGAAGCAGTCAGCGACCCCACCGACTGGGTCTCAACCATGATTGCCACAGTCAAGAAGGGAAAGGATGAAATCCGCCTGTGCATTAATCCCAAAGACCTGAACACTGCCATTAAGCGCCCACTCCCATCCCATGAAGACAGTAGAGGATGTTGCGGCAAAGATCGGAACGGCCACCCTATTTTCTCTCCTAGATGCAAAGAACTCATTCTGGCAGATACCCCTGGACAAGAAGTCATCTAACCTTACCACATTTGCCACCCCATTCGGCAGATATAAGTTTCTGAGAATGCCATTCGGGATCAACTCCGCCAGTGAAGTCTTCCAAAGAACTATGGAGCAATTATTCGAGGATCTGCCTTGTGCCATTATTGTCGACGATATCCTCGTCTATGGGAAAGACGCAGCAGAACATGACCACAATCTCAGGCTCATCTTGGAGCGTGCTGTCAAGACCAACCTCAAGCTCAATCCTGACAAGTGCAAGTTCAGGGTTCCAGTGGTCTCCTACGTCGGCCACATCTTCACCCCTGATGGCCTCAAACCGGATCCGAAGAAAACTACTGCCATCACAGAAATGCCTGCACCCACAGACGTGAAAGGCCTGCAACGTTTCCTGGGCATGGTAAACTATCTCGGAAAGTTCATACCGAACCTCAGCGAACTAAACTCCACACTGCGGCAGCTGACCAAAAAGGAGACTGCATGGTCATGGTTCCAGCAACAACAGGATGCCTTTAATGTTCTAAAATCCAAACTGACCAGTGCACCGACCCTGATTTTTTTTTACCTGAAACGTCCGGTGGCGATCACCTGCGATGCCTCGAAATTCGGGCTCGGCGCAGCCTGCCTGCAACCGTCTGATGATGGCACCCTACTACCTGTCTCTCGCACTCTCGCCCCATGACCGACACGGAGCAGCACTACGCGCAAATCGAAAAGGAACTGCTGGCGGTCGTCTTCGCCTGCTCCAAATTCCACGACTTCGTCCATGGCAACACGTTCACGGTCGAGACGGACCACCAACCATTGGTGACAATCCTGAACAAGCCTATCCATGCCGCTCCAGCTCGCTTGCAGCGCATGATGATGCAGCTGCAGCGGTACGACTTCTCTATTACCTACACGAAGGGCAAGGACATGCATGTCGCTGACACACTCTCTCGTGCTCCTCGAGCATCTTGCGAACAACACCCCCATGAACAGGAGAATTTCACGGTTCTCGGTGTCGGTCTAATCTCCAGCAAGCAACTGCGCACTCTGGCCGCGCACACTGCTAAGGATGATACGCTTCAAGCCCTCTCATCCATCATCAAAACAGGCTGGCCAGACAAACAATCCAACACGCCCACAGAGGTGCAGCCGTACTTCTTGGTCCGTGATGAACTGGTGGTTCAGGATGGTGTGGTCGTTAAGGGTCACAAGGTAGTGATAACTTCATCGCTACAAGACGAATACTTCAAAGAGGTACACAGCGGTCACCCAGGAGCCGACTCCAAACTGGCACGCGCCCGGGATCTGTTCTACTGGCCCGGAATGGCCATGTACATCCGGGACTGCATAGTCTCCTGCCCCACTTGCAATAATCTTGCGCCTCATCAGCAGCGGCAACCCCTTCTGCAACAACCACCACCAGCACTGGCCTTGGTCGTCGCTGGCTGCGGACATTTTCGAATGGTGCGGTAAGCACTACCTCGTTCTGGTCGACTCTTTTTCCAACTGGTTTGAACTTGACCAACTGACCTCCCTCACATCTGAGATGGTCATCAAGAAGCTGAAAAGACACTTCTCAGCCTATGGCGCTCCTGTCATTGTGAGAACCGACAATGGTCCACAGTTCACCAGCCACTTGTTCAAGCTTTTCGCAGACCGATGGAACTTCCAGCACGTCACGAGCAGTCCCGAGAATCCACAGAGTAATGGACTCGCTGAACTCGCTGTCAGAAGCGCCAAGCACTTGCTGGAGGGAGCGCGCATTTCAAAGTCAGACGTCTATCTCGATCTCCTGAATCTCAGAAACATCGCCAGAGACGGAACCTTGGGGTCGCCAGCGCAGCGGCTGCTGTCGAGAGTGACGAGGTCTCCGGTCCCCATCGCACAACAGCAGCTGGTCCCTCGGGTGCTGAAGCCCGCCACTATCCAGCAACGTCTCCAAGAGAAGCACGACATCCAGAAACGGTCATACGACAGTTCCAGCCGACCTCTCCAGCCTCTACTGCCGGGCCAGGTCGTCCGTCTACGAACTTCAACTGGACATTCTCGTCTGGGCGTTGTTGTACGCCCGACTGATGAGCCGCGATCATACCTTGTGGACTGTGAGGGAGCGGTGTAGAGGAGAAGACGACAACACCTGCTTGCTGTGAAGGAGCCCCGACCACCGCCTGCTGATCCCTATGCTCCGCCGCTCCAGTTCCAGCCGCCTTTTGCAATGTCTCCCGCCCGTCCCCGCATGCCTTGCACCCCCCACGTCCCTCGGTGTCCACTAATAACGGGGTTACACCTACCGCATGTTTCCCCTCTCGGTCACCACAAGCCTCTCCCATGCGATTATCACCTTCAGCCTCTCCGCCTAATCCTTCAGTGGAGGGAGGGGATGGTTGGATCCGCACGCGCTCGGGCCGTGTTAGTAGACCACCAGACAGGTATGGCGAGTATGTTTAATACACTTCCTTTCCACATTTAATCTTTAGGGGGAAGGATGTAGGTTGATGATGCATGTGAACCAATCACGCTTAGCTAGCATCACTAACTCCACCCCATTATAACATTTATACTAACGCCCATTCCCAGCACCGTTAGTTGAAGCAGCCAGGATGAACTGACAACACCTCGTTTTGTAATGCTGCCAAGTTGCTGTGCTGATTAAAGATGTGTGTAAATCTTATACAGTCTCAAGTGATTTACACTCTCTATCTGTCTCTCTCTCTTCCTCTCTCTGTCTCTCTCTCCGTTCCTCTCTGTCTCTCTCTGACTCTGTTTCTCTGTATTTCTATTTCTCTCTCTCTGCCCCTCTCTCTGTCTCTGTGTTTCTCTCTGTCTCTGTCCCACTCTCTGACTCTCTCTCTTTCTCCCTCTCTCTCTTTTTCTCTCCATGTCTCTGTCTTGTTCTCTCTCGCTCTGTCTCCCAATTCAATTAAAATTTCAATTAAAAAACTTTAATGGCATGGTAAAAAAATACAGTTATATTGCCAAAGTATAAAACATGACATACATATTTAAAATGCATAAGTATAAATACAAGTATACAGTGCATGGATAGATATGTCCCTGTACATAAACTCGCGATAGGCCTATAGTCCTTTATTGATTGCTGCACGTTCTTCCAGCTGTAAGCAGTACAACAGAATAGCAAGTTTAGCAATTTAACATTAATTTCTTAGTGTCAGTTAATGTCAATTAGTGTATGCGTACATATGTGCATATTGGTCATTCACCGTCTCTCAGGTTATGGCATGCTGTTACGTATTGTGCACCAAGATGTGCCGTATTTCCTTCACCAAGGATTATTCTTAGTTTTGATGTATCAACTAGTTCTTAAAAATCAGGGGTTGCCAGACCGAGTTTGTCAAAGTATGTTTTTTGCATTTTAGGAGGAAGTGCACCTATGTTTCAACCTCATCTGTCAAACAATGGCCACATATTCTGTTTTCTCTTGCATGCCAGAATCCCTTCTGTCTTCCTTTTTCAACTGCCAAATAGTGGTCGCTTAACCTGTATTTGGTGAGGGTCTGTCTCTGCTTTATGTCTCTAACAGTTGAGAGATAGTCTGCCAATTTATAATCTCTTTTTAGGGCACGGTAACATTCTAATCTGCATTGGCTTTTGGTTTCTTTATCCCAATGTTCCATATACGTTTCTTTACATTGTTTGATAATTTGGTTCACTCTAACTGGTGATTGGGGATCAGTATTGATCTGAGGCTGGTCAGGATTTAACTGGATAGGGTTTAACTGAATAGGGGTAGTTAGTCTCAGTTCCAACTGATACAGGGAACTCTTTTCTGGGCTCCCTTCTTGTGTTTTAAAGACTTTAAACTGGAGGGTATCTGGGGGGCTAGATTTAAGGTGATTCCAAAAATGTAGTGCTCTTTTCTGGATATTTTTTATCACTGGGTATCTGCCTAATTCCGCCCTACATGCGTTTGTTGGTGTTTTCCTTTGGATGCGGAGGATGTTCCGTCAAAATTCCGCATGCAGGGCCTCCGTTGTATGTTTTTTCCATTTACTGTAACTATGGTGACTGAGCGGGCCCCATACTTCACTACCATAAAGCGCAATAAACTGGATTACACTTTCAAATATTTTATTGGAATTTGGATGTTGTAGAATTATTTTTATTGCATACAGAGCTCTTCGAGCTTTCTATTTTAGTGCATTCACTGCCATATTGAAGCTCCCTGATGCTGCAGCAGTTGACCAAGGTAAGTATAGCTCACCTACCATTCCTTGACCTCACTATCTCCATCACAGGTGATAGACTTCTTACCAACATCCACTATAAACCTACTGACTCCCATGGCTGTCTGGACTACACTTCTTCCCACCCTGCTTCCTGTAAGGACTCCATCCCCTACTCCCAATTCCTCCATCTACGCCGCATCTGCTCCCAGGATGAGGTGTTCCACACCAGGGCATCCGAAATGTCCTCATTCTTCAGGGAACGGGTGTTCCCCTCCTCCACCATAGATGAGGCTCGCACCAGGGTCTCTTCCATACCCCGCAACACTGCTTTCTCTCCCCATCCCCCCACTCGCAACAACGGCAGAGCCCCCCTAGTCCTCACCTTTCACCCCACCAGCCGTCACGTACAACAAGTGACCCTCCGTCAGTTTCGCCACCTCCAACGTGACCCCACCACTCGCCACATCTTCCCATCTCCCCCATATCTGCCTTCCGCAAAGAGCGCTCCCTCCGTAACACCCTTGTCAATTCTTCCCTTCCCTCCCGTAAATCCGGAAGTGGCGGTGCCTAACGGCAGCGGCTCGACTGCAGTCCGTCTGTCTTTTTTATTTTAAAGTTTTATTTTTGTCTAGTTAAATATAGTTGTTTGTGTTTTTTTATATTGTTTTTAACTGTGTATATGTGGGGGGCGGGGGGGGGAGGAGGGGCAAACTTTAAAAAATCTCTTCCCTGTATGGAGGACCCGACCTTTCTCTGTCGGGTCTCCATTGTCGTTGGGGCCTAGCACCGTGGAGCGCCCTCCAACCGGAATGACCTGGGGCTCCAGTCGCGGAGCCTGCGGACTACTCACCATCGTGGAACTGGCCGAGTTCGGAGCGTGGAGAGCTGTGGTGGCGCGCGGCTGTGACCCGACCCTGGAGATTCGGAGGCTCCAGCCGCAGGTCTGGTGGACGGTAACATCGGGAGCTCGCGGGTCCCTGGTGGGAGACCGCTTTTCGGGGCTCCCGCAACGGCAACTTCTCCCGCCCGAGTTGCGGGGTTGAAGATGATCTGGAGCTGGGTCTAACATCGCCCGGCGCAGCTTTAATGGCCGCAGGACTTGCTAGCGCTACCGGGGGCTCCAACATCCAGACCCGGAGGGCGGCCTTGCATCGCCCGGCGCGGTTTTAATGGCCGCGGGACTTATTTTCCATCGCCCGCCGGGGGCTCTGACTCTGACATCGGGAGGAGAATGGGGAGTGCAGGGGAGAGATAAGACTTTCCCTTCCATCACAGCGAGGAGGAGATTCGCTATGATGGATGTTTGTGTAAATTGTGTTGTGTCTTGGTTCTTTTTACTTGTTTGTATGACTGCAGAAACCAAATTTCGTTTCAACTTCATTTGAGGTTCAAATGACAATAAATGGTATTGTATTGTATTGTATTGTATTGTACCACCCCCTCCCCGGGCACTTTCCCTTGCAACCGCAAGAGATGCAACACTTGTCCCTTCACCTTCCCGCTCGACTCCATTCAAGGACCCAAGCAGTCGTTCCAGGTGCGACAGAGGTTTACCTGCATCTCCTCCAACCTCATCTCTTGCATCCGCTGCTCTAGATGTCAGCTGATCTACATCGGTGAGACCAAGCGGAGGCTTGGCGATCGTTTCGCGGAAAGCTACAACATTTCAGCACATGAAAAGCGACATAAATCAGCACACAATTCAGGACGCGAAAAGCGACGAAACTTCCGAATGTGAAAAGTGACAAAAATTTCAGCACGCGAAAAGCGAGGAAAATTCAGCATGCAAAAAGCGACGAAAATTCAACACAAGAAAAGCGACAAAATTTCAGAACGAGAAAAGCGATAAACTTCAGGACGCATAAAGCGACAACATGTCAGGACGTGAAAAGCGAGGAAATTTCAGTACATAAAAGCGACGAAATGTCAAAACGCCAAAAGCAATGAAAATTCAGGATGTAAAAAGTTACTAAATTTCAGGATGCGTAAAGCGACGAAATTTCAGGACGAGAAAAGCGACGAAACTTCAGGACGCATAAAGCGATGAAATTTCAGGACATGAAAAGCGACAATATTTCAGCACATGAAAAGCGACAAAAATTCAGCCTCTGAAAAGCGATGAAAATTATCACGCGAAATACGACGAAAATTCAGCACACGAAAAGTGACAAAAATTAAGAACGAGAAAGGGGACGAAAATTAAAAACGGCAAAAGCAACGTAAATTCGGGGCGAGAAAAGCGACGTAAATTCAGGATGCGAAAAGCAAAAAAATTTCATGACGCATGAAGTGACAAAATTTCAGGACACGAAAAGCGACAAAATTTCGGCACACAAAAAGTGACGAACTTTCAGGATGCGAAAAGCGACGAAAATTCAGAACGTGAAAAGTGATGAATCTTCAGGACGCGAAAAGCGACGAAAATTCAGCAGGTGAAACGCGACGAAAATTCAGCACACGAAAAGTGACAAAAATTCAGGATGCAAAAGATGAAGTAAATTCAACACGCCAAAAGCAACGTAAATTCAGGAAACAAATAGCCACAACGTTTCAGGAAGCATAAAGTGACGAAATTTCATCACAAAAAGCGATGAAAATTCAGCATGAGAAAAGCGATGAAAATTCAGCACGTGAAAAGCGACGAACCTTTGGCACGCAAAAAGCGATGAAAATGAAGCACGTGAAAAGCGACGAAAATTCAGCATGCATAAAGCGATGAAAATTCCGCACGCGAAAAGCAACAAAAATTCAGCACATGAAAAGTGACGTAAATTCAGGATGCGAAAAGTGATGAAACTTCAGGACGCATAAAGTGAAAAAATTCAGTACCTGAAAAGCCATAAAATTTCTGCACGTGAAAATCGACGAAATTTCAGCCTGCGAAAAGCGATGAAAATTCAGCACGCAAAAAGTGGCGAACCAGGACGGGAAAAGTGACAAAAATTCAGCACGCGGAAATCGACGAAAATTCAGCACTCGAATAGCGACGAACCTTCAGGATGAAATTTTAGCATGCGAAAAGCAATGAAAATTCAGCATGCGAAAAGTGACAAAAATTTAGCTCACGAAAAGTGACGAAAATTCAGGACGCGAAAAGCTACAAAAATTCAGGACGTGAAACGCGACAAACATTTAGGACGAGAAACAGGACGAAAATTCAGGACGCAGAAAGGGACAAAAATTCAGGATGCGGAAAGGTACGAAAATTCAGGATTCGAAAAGGTACGAAAATTCAGGACGCTAAAACATAGGAAAATTTTGAATGCAAAAAGCGACGAAAATTCAGCATTTGAAAAGGGGGAAACTGTCAGGAAGCGAAAGGCGACGAATTTTCAGGACTTCAAATGCGACGAAATTTTAGCACAAGAAAAGTGACAAAAATTCAGCACGCAAAAAGTGACGAAAATTCAGCATGCGAAAAGTGACGAACCTTCTGGACGTGAAAAGTGACAAAATTTCAGCACGCGAAAAGCGAGGAAAATTCAGCATGCAAAAAGCGGCGAAAATTCAACACGAGAAAAGCGACATTTCAGAAGGAGAAAAGCGGCGAAACTTCAGGACTCATAAAGCGACGAAATTTCAGGACGAGAAAAGAGATGAAACTTCAGGACGCATAAAGTGATGAATTTCAGGACATGTAAAGCGACAATATTTCAGCACATGAAAACGACAAAAATTCAGCCTGTGAAAAGCGATGAAAATTAGCACGCGAAATGCTACGAAAATTCAGCACACGAAAGTGACAAAAATTCTGGACACAAAAGGCGACGAAAATTAAAAACGCCAAAAGCGACGTAAATTCAGGGCGAGAAAAGCGACGAAATTTCAGGATGTATAAAGCGATGAAATTCCAGCATGCGATATGCGACGAAATTTCAGCACAGGAAAAGTGATGGAAATTCAGCATGTGAGAAGAGATGAAAATTCAGCACACGAAAAGCGACGAACCTTCAGGAGTTGAAAAGCGAAGAAAATTCAGGATGCTAAACGCGACAAAAATTCAGGATGTGAAATGCGACGAAAATTCAGGATGTGAAATGCGACGAAAATTCAGGAAGCGAAATGCAACTAAATTTCAGGATGTGAAAACCGACGAAATTTCAGCAAACAAAAAGCGCCGAAAATTCAGCGCACAAAAGGCGAAGAAAATTCAGCACGCAAAAAGCGACGAAAATGTAGCACATGAAAAGCGACGACCCTTCAGGATGTGAAAAGCGACAAAAAGCATCTGAAAAGTGACAAAATTTCAGCACGCGAAAAGCAATGAAAATTCAGCACGTGAAAAGCGACAAATGTTCAGCACAGGAAATGTGACGAAAATTCAGGACGCTAAAAGAGAAGACATTTCAGGATGTGAAACGTGACAAAAAATCAGAATCGAAAACACGATGATATTTCAGGACGTGAAAAGCTACAACATTTCAGCACATGAAAAGCGACATAAATCAGCACACAATTCAGGACGCGAAAGGCGACAAAACTGCAGGACACATAAAGCGACGCAATTTCAGGATGTGAAAAGCGACGAAATTTCAGTACACGAAAAGTGATGAAAATTCAGCCTGCGAAAAGCGATGAAAATTCAGCATGCAAAAAGTGACGAACCTTCAGGACGAGAAAAGTGACGAAAATTTAGCACGCGAAAAGCGACAAAAATTCAGCACACGAAAAGTGAAAAAATTCAGGATGCGAAATGCAACGAAATTTCAGGACATGAAAAGCAACGAAATTTCACCACGCTCAAAGCTATGAAAATTCAGCATGCGAAAAGCAACGAATCTTCAGGACGTGCAAAGTGACGAAAATTCGGCACGCAAAAAGCAACGAAAATTCAGGACACAAAAGGCGACAAAAATTCAAACCGCCAAAAGAAATGTAAATTCAGGATGCAAGAAGCGACGAAATTTCAGGACACTTAAAGCGACGAAATTTCAGGACGCAAAAAGTGATGAAATTTCAGCACATAAAATGCGACGAAAATTCAGCATGCAAAAAGTGACAACATTTCAGCATGGGAAAAGCGACGAAATTTCAGGACATGAAATGCGACAAAAATCCAGGACGCAAAAAGCGACGAAAATGAAGAACGCGAAAAGCGACATAAATTCAGCTGGGGGAAAGCGACGAAAATTCAGCACGCGTAAAGGCTGGCAGTATCATTAAGGACCCACACCATCCTGGCCACACACTCATCTCCCTGCTACGTTCAGGTAGAAGGTACAGGAGCCTGAAGACTGCAACGACCAGGTTCAGGAATAGCTACTTCCCCACAGCCATCAGGCTATTAAACTCGGCTCGGACAAAACTATGAACATTTATAGCCCATTACCTGTTATTTGTACTTCATCAGTTTGTTTATTCATGTGTGTATATATTTATATAATTATATATGGATCTGTTTTGTAGTCAATGCCTTCTATGTTCTGTTGTGCTGAAGCAAAGCAAGAATTTTATTGTCCTATGACACATGACAATAAACGAACTTGAACTTGAACTTGAACCTTCAGGACGCGAAAAGCGATGAAAATTCTGCAAGCAAAAAGTGACGAAATTTTAGCATGCGAAAAGCAATGAAAATTCAGGACATGAAAAGCGACAAACATTTAGGATGCGAAGCGGGACGAAGATTCAGGACGCATAAAGGGACGTAAATTCAGGATGTGGAAAGGTACGAAAATTCAGGATTCGAAAAGGTACGAAAATTGAGGATGCTAAAACGGAGGGAAATTTTGGACGCAAAAAGCGACGAAAATTCAGCAATTGAAAAGGGGGAAACTGTCAGGACGCGAAAAGCGATGAAATTTCAGGACGCGAAAAAGCGACGAAATTTCAGGATGTGAAAAGCGACGAAATTTCAACACATGAAAAGTGACGAAAATTCAAAACGCCAAAAGCAATGTAAATTCAGGATGCTAAAAGCTACAAAATTTCAGGGCGTGTAAAGCGACACTATTTCAGGACGAGAAAGACGACGAAACTTCGGGATGCATAAAGCGACGAAATTTCAGAACATGAAATCCGACAAAATTTCAGCACATGAAAAGCTTCTAAAATTCAGCCTGTGAAAAGCGATGAAAATTAGCACGCGAAATGCGACGAAAATTCAGCACATGAAAAGTGACAAAAAATCAGGACGCGAAAGGCGACGAAAATTCAAAACGCCAAAAGCGACGTAAATTCAGCACGAGAAAAGCGACGAAATTTCAGGATGCATAAAGGGACGAAATTTCAACATGTGAAAAGAGATGAAAATTCAGCACACGAAAAGTGACGAAACTTCAGCAGTTGGAAAGCGACGAAAATTCGGGACGCTAAACGCGACGAAAATTCAGGACGCGAAATGCAAATAAATTTCAGGATGGGAAAACTGACTAAATTTCAGCAAATGAAAAGCGCCGAAAATGCAGCACACAAAAGGCGAAGAAATTTCAGCATGCGAAACGTGACGAAAATTCAGCACGCGAAAAGCAATGAAAATTCAGCACATGAATAGTGATGAAAATTCAGGATGCGAATGGCAAGGAAAATTAAAAAATCCAAAAGCGACGTAAATTCAGGACGCAAAAAGCAACGAAATTACAGGATGCATAAAGCAACGAAATTTCAGAATGCGAAAAGCAATGAAAATTCAGCACGCGAAAAGGCACAAAACTTCAGGAAGCGAAAATCAGCGAAATTTCAGCACACGAAAAGTGACAAAATTTTCAGCACACGAAAAGGGATGAAAATTCAGGATGCGAAAGGCGACGAAAATTCAAAATGCAAAAAGCTACGTCAATTCAGGGTGCGAAATGCGACAAATGTTCAGGACATATGAAGTGACAAAATTTCAGGACACGAAAAGCGACAACATTTTAGACCATGAAAAACAAAGAAAATTCAGCACGCGACAAGCGACGAAAATACAGCACACAAAAAGTAACAAATATTCAGGAAAAGAAAAACGACGAAACTTCAGGACGCAAATATGACAAAACTTCATGACGCAAAAAGCGACGAAATTTCAGCACACGAAAAGCGACAGAAATTCTGCACGTGAAAAGCGCTGAAAATTCAGCAAGCGAAAAGCGACGTACCATCAGGATGCGAAAAGCAACGAAAAGTCAGCATACGAAAAGTGACGAAATTTCAGCATGCAGAAAGCAATGAATATTCAGCACGTGAAAAGCAACAAAAGGTCAGCACAGGAAAAGTGACGAAAATTCAGGACGCGAAAAGCGAAGAAATTTCAGGATGTGAAATGTAACAAAAATTCTGGAAGCAAAAAATGATGAAATTTCAGGGTGTGAAAAGCTACAACATTTCAGCGCACTAAAGGTGACGAAAATCAGCACACGAAAAGCGACATAAATTCAGGACGCGAAAGGCGACTAAACTTCAGGATGCATAAAGCGACGCAATTTCAGGACGTGAAAAGCAACGAAATTTCAGCACACAAAAAGCGACGAAAATTCAGGCTGCAAAAAGCGATGAAAATTCAGCCGGCGAAAAATTTAGCATGCAAAATGCGACAAAAATTCAGTACATGAAATGCAACGAAATTTGAGAACGTGAAAAGCAACGAAATTTCACCACGCGAAAAGCTACGAAAATTCAGCATACAAAAAGCGACGAACCTTCAGGATGTGAAAGGCGACAAAATTCAAAATGCCAAAAGCAATGAAAATACAGTATGCAAAAAGCGACAAAATTTCAGGACGTGGAAAGCGACGAAATTTCAGGACGAGAAAACCGACGAAACTTGAGGACGCATAAAGCGACGAAATTTCAGGACATGAAAAGTGACAAAATTTGAGCTCATGAAAAGCAACGAGAATTCAGCCTGTGAAAAGCGATTAAATTTCAGCACCCAAAAACGACGAAAATTCAGCACACGAAAAGTTACCATAATTCAGGTCGTGAAAGGCGACAAAACTTCAGGATGTGAAAAGCGTCGAAATTTCAGGACACGAAAAGCGACGAAAATTTAGCATGCAAAAAGTGACAAAAATTCAGCACGCGAAAAGTAATAAAAAAATTCAGGACGCCAAATGCAACGAAATATCAGGACGTGAAAAGCAACGAAATTTCACCACGCTCAAAGCTACAAAAATTCAGCATGCGAAAAGCAACGAACCTTCGGGACATGAAAAGTGACGAAGATTCAGCACGCGAAAAGCGACAAACATTCAGCATGCAAAGATCGACGAAAATTCAGCACGCAAAAAGCGACGAAAATTCAGGACACAAAAGGCGACAAAAATTCAAACCGCCAAAATTAATGTAAATTAAGAATGCAAAAAGCGTTGAAATTTCAGGACACGTAAAGCGATGAAATTTCAGGACGTGAAAAGTGATGAAATTTCAGCACACAAAAAGCAACGAAAATTCAGCATACGAAAAGTGACAACATTTCAGCATGCAAAAATCGACAAAATTTCAGGACATGAAATGCGACAAAATTTCAGGATGCAAAAAGCGACGAAAATGAAGAATGCGAAATGCGACGAAAATTCAGCAGGGGAAAAGCGATGAAAATTCAGCACGCTTAAAGTGACAAAAATTCAGCAAGCAAAAAGCAACGTAAATTCAGGACCCGAAAAGCGACTAAATTGCAGGACGTGAAAGGCGACGAAATTTCAGCTCACAAAACGCGACAAAAGTTCAGCATGCGAAAAGCGACTAAAATTCAGCAAGCAAAAAGTGACGAACCTTCAGGACGCGAAAAGTGACGAACCTTCAGGATGCGAAAAGTAACGAACCTTCAGGACGCGAAAAGCGACAAAAATTCAGCACGTGAAACGCGTCGAAAATTCAGCACACGAAAAGTGACACAAATTCAGGACGCGAAAGGCGAAGACAATTTAAAATGCCAAAAGCAACGTAAATTCAGGAAACGAAAAGCGACAAAGTTTCAGGACGCATAAAGCGACAAAATTTCAGTACGCGAAAAGCGACGAAATTTCAGTACGCGTAAAACAACGAAAATTCAGCCCGTGAAAAACGACGAAAATTCAGAACATGAAAAGTGACGAAAATTCAGGACGCGAAAGGTGAAGTAAATTCAAAATGCCAAAGGCAATGTAAATTCAGGAAACGAAAAGCGAAGAAGTTTCAGGACGCATAATGCGACGAAATTTCAGTACGCGAAAAGTGACGAAATTTCAGTATGTGAAAAGCGAAGAAATTTCAGCATGCGAAAAATGACGAAAATACAGCATGTGCAAAGCAACGAAAATTCAGGATGGAAAAAGCACAAAATTCGGCACGCAAAAAGCGACGAACCTTCAGGACGCGAAAAACGATGAAAATTCAGAACATGAAAATTGCCGAAAATTCAGCACGCCAAACGCGACGTAAATTCAGGATGCGAAAAGCGACAAAAGTTCATGATGCAAATAGTGACAACGTTTCAGGAAGCATAAAGAGACGGAATTTCATCACACAAAAAGCGATGAAAATTCAGCATGCGAAAGCGATGAAAATTGAGCACTCGAACAGCGACGAACCTTCAGGACACAAAAAGCGATGAAAATTCTGCATGCGAAAAGTGACGAAATTTTAGCATGCGAAAAGCAATTAAAAATCAGCATGCGAAAAGCGATACAAATTCAGCATACGAAAAGTGATGAAAATTCAGGACGCGAAAAGCTACAAAAATTCAGGACGTGAAACGTGACAAACATTTAGGATGCGAAATGGGATGAAAGTTCAGGACGCAGAAACGAACGAAAATTCAGGATGTGGAAAGGTACGAAAATTCAGGATTCGAAAAGGTACGAAAATTCAGGACGCTAAAACAGAGGAAAATTTTGGACGCAAAAAGCGACGAAAATTCAGCAATTGAAAAGGGGGAAACTGTCAGGACGCGAAAAGTCATGAAATTTCAGGACGTGAAATGCGACGAAATTTTAGCACAAGAAAAGCGACATACATTCAGCACGCAAAAAGTGACGAAAATTCAGCATGCAAAAAGTGACGAACCTTCTGGACGTGAAAAGTGACGAAATTTCAGCACGTGAAAAGCGAGGAAAACTCAGCATGCAAAAAGTGATGAAAATTCAAGACGAGAAATGCGACAAATTTTCAGGACGAGAAAAGCGACGAAACTTCAGGACTCAAAAAGCGACGAAATTTCAGGATGGGAAAAGCGACGAAATTTCAGCACATGAAAGGCGACGAAAATTCAAACCGCCAAAAGCAATGTAAATTCAGGATGCTAAAAGCTACGAAATTTCAGGACGCGTAAAGCGACGAAATTTCAGTACGAGAAAAGCGACGAAACTTCATGTAAAGAAGCTATAACGAGGCATCGTTACTTTACTATCTTTATTCATACTGGAGCATTACATAATGCACTAGCTGTACGTGGTCTGTCACAGGAACTAGAGAGCGATCTGTGGGTGGGGAGGTTGTAGTTATACTTGTGATATGGGGAGTGGTCAGTAGGTATGAGGTCACTATGTTAAAGGCACATGCATATATCATCTACATCCTTCCCCTTGGAAACGACAGGCAAATACCATAGTGACAGGGCGACCACGGCTCATGCGCTAGGACAGTTAAACAAAATCGCCATAGCGGACAGGCGGTTTGACAAGACGTCCCGACCGGGTTCGCATCTCGCCATCCTCCCTTCCGGCAGGAAGAAGAGGCACCGATGGGGGCAGACGAACCTGAAAGGGGGAAACGGGAGGAGACGGAGGAGACCGCGGCACCAAAAGCGGAGGTGATGCGGGATCAGGAGCGGGCAGAGCGCGGGCAGGCGAGCGAGGACTAGCCGGAGTAGGGTGGGATGGAAGGAGTTGAGGTGGTGTAGACCGTTGCATGTTAGGAAGGACGGGCAAAGCATCGCCCGGACGCGAAAACGGCAGTGGGGGAGCAAAGGGATCCGCGGTAGGAGGACGCGGCTCGTTGACGAGCCGAAGGTGCTGGCGGGACCGTCGGTAAATGGCTCCCGCATGGTCGATGAGATAAGACCTGGGCGACCCCGCAGAGCCGACGACGGTAGCGAGCTTGGAGTGACCGGAAGGGGTCTGCATACGGACAACTTGACCAGGGAAGAGGCGCGGCAGCGGGTGGCAGGACCTGTCATGGGAACGCTTTTGGACATCGTGCCTGAAGGCAATGCGTTTCTGAACCGCCGCAGGCGTGAGGACAGAGGGTATGAGGGAACGCTGGGCCACAGGGAGCGGGAGTCTGGTAGCGCGAGACATGAGCCGCTGAGCAGGGGAACCCATGGCAGAGTCGTGGGAAATGTTGCGGAGGTTGAGGAGGGCCAGATAGAAATCGGAGTTAATACCACGACATTGTTCCAGCAGGTTCTTCGCACTGCGGATGGCGCGCTCGGCCAGACCGTTGCTTTGCGGGAACTCCGGGCTGCTGGTGAAATGGTGGAAGTTCCACCTGGAAGCGAAAGCTTTAAACTCGGAGCTCGTAAACTGGCTGCCATTGTCCGACTGCAGGCTTGCCGGGGGGCCAAAAGTGCCAAAATGAGGGCATAACCTGTCGATGACGGCCTAAGAGGTTAGGGAGTGCAGCCGGTCGACCACAAACCAGCTGGAGTAGGAGTCAACGAGAACCAGGAAGTGTTTGCCTCGCCACTCGAAAATGTCGATGGCAACTGCCATCCAGGGCAGTTCGGGCGCGGGCTGCTGCAGAAGCGGCTGGCGCTGCTGGTGGGGGGCGAGACTGTTGCAGGTGGAACACGAGGAGACCCTCTCCCGGATGTATTTGGCCATACCCGGCCAATAGAACTGGCTCCGGGCGAGAGACACGGTGGCTTCGGCCCCAGGATGTCCGCGGTGAGTGACCTGAAAATAGTGGTCGTGCAGCGCAGCAGGCACGACCACCTTGTGACCCTTCACCACCACGCCGTCGTGTAGTACGAGCTCGTCACGGACCAGGAAGTAGGGCACGGCGCCAGCCGGCAGCGCGGAACGACGGTCGGGCCAGCCCCGCTGGATGACGGCAGAAAGCTGTTGCAGGGCTGGGTCATTGCTTGTGTGTTCAACCAGAGACTTCATCTGCTGTGAAGGGACGATGTTCACTTGGAGCACCATTAGATCAGACATCTCATAGGGGTGGCGAACGGTGGACGTCAGCGGGGCGCGAGACAACGTGTCGGCCACGAACATGTCCTTGCCCTTACGATAAACCACATCGAACGTGAAGCGTTGGAGCTGCAGCATCATGCGCTGCAGGCGGGATGAGGCGACATGGATCGACTTGTTGAGAATGGTGACAAGCGGCTGGTGGTCAGTTTCAATGGTGAAAGTGTTGCCCAGGACGTAGTCTTTGAATTTGGAGCAGGCAAACACCACGGCCAGTAGCTCCTTCTCGATCTGCGCGTAGTGCTGTTCGGTGGCGGTCATGGTGCGGGATGCGAAGGAGACGGGCAGCTGTAGGCAGTCATGGACCTGGAGACAGGCGGCACCGAGTCCGAACTGAGAGGCGTCGCAGGTGAGGACAATGGGACGCTGCAGGTCAAAAAACTTGAGTGTGGGGGTGCTGATCAGCTTGGATTTAAGGATGTCGAATGCTTTCTGGTGGTGGGGGAACCAAGCCCAGGACGTGTCCTTTTTTATCAAATCCCTCAGGGGAGCGCTGAGCTCGCTGAGGTCGGGGATGAACTTCCCCAGGTAGTTTACCATGCCCAGGAAGCGTTGTAGGCCTGCCACATTAGTAGGAGAAGGCATCCCGGAAATGGCAGCCGTTTTTTGAGGGTCCGTTTTCAGCCCCTCGGCGGTGAATACATGTCCAACATAGGTGACCTCCGGGACGCGAAATCGGCACTTCTTGGGGTTCAGTTTCAAGTTGATTTCCCGGGCCCGGTCCAGGACATGGCGGAGGTTGATATCGTATTCGGCAACGTCCTTACCGTAAACGAGGATGTCGTCAACGATGATGGCGCATGGTCGATCTGAAAACAGCTGCTCCATTGTCCGTTGGAATACCTCGCTGGCAGAGTTGATTCCGAATGGCATTCGGAGAAACCGAAATCTGCCGAAGGGGGTGGCAAAAGTTGTCAAGATGGACGACTGCTCGTCAAGTGGTATTTGCCAGAAGGAGCTTTTGGCATCGAGGACAGAAAAAACCGTTGCAGGACCAACCTGTGCAGCGACTTCTTCTACCGTTCTCATAGGGTAGTGCGGGCGTCTAATGGCCAGGTTGAGGTCTTTGGGGTTGATGCAGATGCGTATCTCGCTTTTGTCCTTTTTTGCGGGAACAACCATGGTAGAGACCCACCTGGTGGGCTCGATGACCGCCTTTAGGATGCCCATTTTTACCATACTGTGTAGTGTCGACTCCACTTTGGCCTTCATGGCGAAGGAGACATGGTGAGGTCCATTGACCACTGGATCGACCTTACGGTCTACCACAATCTTGTAGCTGCAGGGCAGTTTGCCCAGCTCATCATCAAAGCGGTCGGGATATTCGGCCAACGGGTCCATGAGGGCCAGCACCTGGTGAATGTCACGGTGGAAGGATACCAGGCCCATTTCCTGGCATGCCCGGATACCCAGCAGGGTAATGCATTTTTGATCGAGGAGATAGAAGGTGAGGGGCCGAGAGGACTGCAGTATCTTGCAGCTTAGCGTAGCCTTGCCCACAGGAGTAAGAATCGCTCCCCCGTAGGCATGCAAGGTTGAGCTGTCAGAAAAAATCTGCTCATTAGTCCTTATCTGTTTGAAGAGTATTGTTAACATAACGTTCGCAACTGCCCCGGTGTCAATCTTAGCAGTGAAGGTCAAGTTGTTCACAGTTACTCGCACAGAAGGGTCCGTTATCAACACAGTAAACAGGCTGTACTCCCCCTGAGAGGAGTCGGAATCAGATACAGACTGTTCGTCGAAATAGCACGGGGAGCTGAGCTCATTATCAGTTTGTAACAGGTTGTTTAAATTGCCCCTCGGAGCAGCGACAGGCTTCCCACGGGAACAACAGGCCGCAGCAAAATGGTTCAATTTCTTGCAGACATTACACGTTTTACCCAAGGCAGGGCACACATTGTATTGATGAGTGGTGAAGTTGCAATTAGGGCACCTTTGCCGGGCACCTTCCCCGGGAGCAGTACCGAACCCCGGAGCACGCCCCCCTTGAGCAGCAAGCAACTCCGGGGGCCGCGACCGGGGCGTGTTCATCAGACGACTGGAAGTGCTGGCAAGGTTAATCACCTGGTCAGCCGGTGACACCGCCGCGGTGACAGCCTCAGCTAAGCGGGTGGCGTGCATCGCATCGTTGAAAGTCAGATCGGGCTTGCACAGAAGTTCGGCCCTGAGCTTATCGTCGCGGAGACCGTAAACCAGAAGGTCCCTGAGAATCTCCTCGGGGGTCAACGTGTTGAGGCGGCAGCGCCTGGCCAGGTGTCGCAGCGCAGAGACATAGTTCTCTGCAGATTCCCCAGGGAGCTGACGCCGCGCGAACAGTTTAAAACGTTCTAAGATGCAGTTTGTTGGAATATCACAAATAGCATTAAACTTAGCCACCAGACATACCGGGTCCCGAGCAGATTCTCCCGCAGCGTAGACGAAGAAGTCAGATCGAGTCAAGTTGAGAAGCAAAGAGGCTTTGAGCTCTGGGGTGGCGGCAGGATGAGCGATCGTGACATAGTGTTCAAAGTCACGTTTGAAGACATCCCATCGATGGGCAATGTCTGAATCGAAAACGAGCACATCAGGCTTACGGGCAGAAGTGGCCATAACGAGGAAATGAGAAGGCATGGGAAATAAAAAACTGGGACAAAATTAAATGATAAACCGATAGACAGGAGGCGCAAGGTAAGTGGTGTGACACCATGTAAAGAAGCTATAACGAGGCATCGTTACTTTACTATCTTTATTCATACTGGAGCATTACATATTGCACTAGCTGTACGTGGTCTGTCACAGGAACTAGAGAGCAGTCTGTGGGTGGGGAGGTTGTAGTTATACTTGTGATATGGGGAGTGGTCAGTAGGTATGAGGTCACTATGTTAAAGGCACATGCATATATCATCTACACTTCAGGACGCATAAAGCGACGAAATTTCATAACATGAAATGCGACAAAATTTTGGTACATGAAAAGCAACAAAAATTCAGCCTGTGAAAAGCGATGAAAATTAGCAAGCGAAATGCGACGAATATTCAGCACACGAAAAGTGAAAAAAATTCAGTACGCGGAAGGTGACGAAAATTCAAAACGCCGAAAGCGACGTAAATTCAGGACAAGAAAAGCGAGGAAATCTCAGGATGCATAAAACGACGAAATTTCAGCACGAGATACGTGACAAAATTTCAGCACAGGAAAAGTGACGAAAATTCAGCATGTGAAAAGAAATGAAAATTCAGCACACGAAAAGAGACTAACCTTCAGGAGTCGAAAAGCGACGAAAATTCGGGACGCTAACCGCGACGAAAATTCATGATGTGAAATATGACGAAATTTCAGGGCGCGAAATGCAACTAAATTTCAGGATGGAAAAACCGACAAAATTTTAGCAAATGAAAAGCGGCGAAAATTCAACACACAAAAGGCGAAGAAAATTCAGAATGCGAAAAGTGACGAAAATTCACCAATGAAAATTCAGCACGTGAAAAGCGACAAAAGTTCAGCACAGGAATAATGACGAAAATTCAGGACGCGAAAAGCGAAGAAATTTCAGGATGTGAAATGAGATCAAAATTCTGGATGCAAAAAGCAATGAAATTTCAGGGTGTGAAAAGCTACAACATTTCAGCACACGAAAAACGACGAAAATCAGCACACGAAAAGGGACGTAAATTCAGGACGCGAAAGGCGACTAAACTTCAGGACGCATAAAGCAACGCAACTTCAGGACATGAAAAGCAACGAAATTTCAGCACACAAAAAGCGACGAAGATTCAGGCTGCAAAAAGCGATGAAAATTCAGCCCACGAAAAGTGACAAATCCTCAGGACGCGAAAAGCGATGAAAATTTAGCACGTGAAAAGCGACAAAAATTTAGCACGTGAAAAGTGACGAAAATTCAGTACATGAAATGCAACGAAATTTGAGGACATGAAAAGCAACGTAATTTCACCACACGAAAAGCTACGAAAATTCAGCATGTGAAAAGTGACGAACCTTCAGAATGTGAAAGGCTACAAAATTCAAAATACTAAAAGCAATGTAAATTCAGGAAGCAAAACGATGAAACTTCAGGACGTGTAAAGCGACGGAATTTCAGGACGAGAAAACCGACGAAACTTCAGGACACATAAAGCGACGAAATTTAAGGACATGAAAAGTGACAACATTTCTGCTCATGAAAAGCAACGAAAATTCAGCCTGTGAAAAGCGATGAAATTTCAGCACCCGAAAACGTCGAAAATTCAGCACACGAAAAGGGACGTAAATTCAGGACGCGAAAGGCTACTAAACTTCAGGACGCATAAAGCAACGCAACTTCAGGACATGAAAAGCAACGAAATTTCAGCACACAAAAAGCGACGAATAATCAGGCTGCAAAAAGCGATGAAAATTCAGCCCACGAAAAGTGACAAATCCTCAGGACGCGAAAAGCGATGAAAATTTAGCACGTGAAAAGCGACAAAAATTTAGCACATGAAAAGTGACGAAAATTCAGTACATGAAATGCAACGAAATTTGAGGACGTGAAAAGCAACGTAATTTCACCACACGAAAAGCTACGAAAATTCAGCATGTGAAAAGTGACGAACCTTCAGAATGTGAAAGGCTACAAAATTCAAAATACTAAAAGCAATGTAAATTCAGGATGCAAAACGATGAAACTTCAGGACGTGTAAAGCGATGATATTTCAGGACGAGAAAACCGACGAAACTTCAGGACACATAAAGCGACGAAATTTAAAGACATGAAAAGTGACAACATTTCTGCTCATGAAAAGCAACGAAAATTCAGCCTGTGAAAAGCGATGAAATTTCAGCACCCGAACACGTCGAAAATTCAGCACACGAAAAGTGACAAAAAATTCATGTCGTGAAAGGCGAGGAAAATTCAAAACGCCAAAAGCGACGTAAATTCAGGACGAGAAAAGCGACGAAATTTCAGGAGACACAAATCGACGAAATTTTCGAATGCGAAAAGGAATGAAAATTCAGCACGCAAAAAGCGACAAAACTTCAGGATGCAAAAATCGACGAAATTTCAGCACACAAAATGCGACGAAAATTCAGCACACAAAAAATTCAGGATGCGAAAGGCGACGAAAATTCAAAATGGCAAAAGCGACGTAAATTCAGGATGCGAAATGCGACAAAAGTTCAGGACATATGAAGCGACAACATTTTAGCAAATGAAAAGCGACGAAAATTCAGCACTCAAAAAGTAACAAAAATTCAGGAATTGAAAAACGACGAAACTTCAGGACGCAAGTGTGACAAAACTTCATGACACGAAAAGCAACGAAATTTCAGCACACGAAAACCGCCGAAAATTCAGCATGCGAAAAGCGACGTACCTTCAGGATGCGAAAAGCGATGAAAAGTCAGCATACGAAGTGACGAAATTTCAACATGCGGAAACCAATGAAAATTCAGCACGTGAAAAGCGACAAAAGTTCAGCACAGGAAAAGTGACAAAAATTCAGGACGTGAAAAGCGAAGAATTTTCAGGATATGAAATGTGACAAAAATTCTGGATGCAAAAAGCGATGAAATTTCAGGGTGTGAAAAGCTACAACATTTCAGCACACGAAAAGCGACGTAAATTCAGGACGCGAAAGGCGACTAAACTGCAGGACGCATAAAGCGACACAATTTCAGTACGTGAAAAATGCCAAAAATTCAGCATGTGAAAAGTGACGAATCTTCAGGATGCGAAAAGCGACGAAAATTCAAAACGCCAAAAGCGACATAAATTCAGGATGAGAAAAGCGACGAAATTTCAGGACGCATAAAGCGATGAAATTTCAGAATACAATAAGCAACGAAAATTCAGCACACCAAAATTGACGAAAATTCAGCACATGAAAAAGGACGAAAATTCAGCACACGAAAAGAGACGAAAATTCAGCACATGAAAAGTGATGAAAATTCAGGATGCGAAAGGTGACGAAAATTCAAAATGCCAAAAGCGATGTAAATTCAGGGTGCAAAAAGCAACAAAAGTTCAGGACACATGACGCGACAACATTTCCAGACAGGAAAAGTGACAAAATTTTAGCATATGAAAAGCGACGAAAATTCAGCACACGAAAAGCGACGAAATTTCAGCACACGAAAAGCAACGGAAATTCTGCACGTGAAAAGCGCCAAAAATTCAGCATGTGAAAAGCGACTAAATTTCAGCACACGAAAAGCAACGGAAATTCTGCACGTGAAAAGCGCCAAAATTGAGCATGCGATAAGCGACGAACCTTCAGAACGCGAAAAGCGACAAAAAGTCAGCACCTGAAAAGTGACGAGATTTCAGCATGCGAAAAGCAATGAATATTCAGCACGTGAAAAGCGACAAAAGTTCAGCACAGGATGAGTGACGAAAGTTAAGGACGCGAAAAGCGAAGACATTTCAGGACGTGAAATGTGACAAAAATTCAGGATGGAAAAAGCGATTACATTTCAGGACGCGAAAAGCTACAACATTTCAGCACACGAAAAGCAAAGAAAATCAGCATACGAAATGCAACGTAAATTCAGGACGCGAAAGTCGAGAAACCTTCAGGATCCATAAAGCTACGCAATTTCAGCATGTGAAAAGCAACGAAATTTCAGCACATGAAAACAGACGAAAATTCAGCCTGCGAAAAGCGATGAAAATTCAGCACATGAAAAGTGACGAACCTTCAGGACGCGAAAAGCTATGAAAATTCAGCATGCGAAAAGCGCTGAACATTCAGGACGTGAAAGGCGACAAAAATTCATAATGCCAAAAGCAATGTAAATTCATGATACAAAAAGAGACGATAATTTCAGGATGCGTAATGCAATGAAATTTCAGGACAAAAAAAGCGATGAAATTTCAGGATGCATAAAGCGACGAAATTTCAGGACGTGAAAAGCGACAAAATTTCAGCGCATAAAAAGCGACAAAAGTTCAGCCTGTGAAAAGGGATGCAAATTCAGCACCCGCAAACGACGGAAATTCAGCACCCTAAAAGTAACAAAAATTCAGGACGCGAAAGGCGACAAAAATTCAAAACGCCAAAATCAACGTAAATTCAGGACAAGAAAAGCGACGAAATTTCAGGACGTGAAATGTGACAAAAATTCAGGATGCAAAAAGCGATGAAATTTCAGGACATGAAAAGCTACAACATTTCAGCACACAGAAAGCGATGAAAATCAGCACACGAAAAGCAACATGAATTCAGGACAGGAAAGGCGACAAAACTTCAGGTCGCAAGTGACGAAAATTCAGGATGCATAAAGCGACACAATTTCAGGACGTGAAAAACAACGAAATTTCAGCACACGAAATGCGACGGAAATTCAGCTTTGATAAGCAATGAAAATTCAGCACGAGAAAACGACGAAAATTCAGCACACAAAAAGTGAGAAAAATTCAGGACACGAAAAGTGACAAAAATTCAGGACACGAAAAATGACAAAAATTCAGGACGCGAAAGGCGACGAAAATTGAAAAAGCCAAAAGCAAAGTAAATTCAGGACGAGAAAATCAACAAAATTTCAGGACGCATAAAGCGATGAAATTTCAGCACAGGAAAAGTGACGAAATTTCAGCACAGGAAAAGCGAGGGAAATTCAGCATGCAAAAACTGACAAAAATTCAGCACGCAAAAAGCGATGAAAATTCAGGACGCGAAAGGCGACGAAAATTAAAAACGCCAACAATTCAAGATGCAAAAAGCGACAAAATTTCAGGATGCGTAAAATGACTAAATTTCAGGACGCGAAAAGTGACAAAACTTCAGGACGCATAAAGCAACGAAATTTCAGGATGTGAAAAGCGGTGAAATTTCAGCACATGAAAAAAGACGAAAATTCTACACGTGAAAAGCGATGAAAATACAGACGTGAAAAGCAATGAAATTTCAGCACACGAAAATGGACAAAAATTCAGCCTGCGAAAAGTGATGAAAATTCAGCACGCGAAATGTGAAGAACCTTCAGGACGCAAAAAGTGACGAAAATTCAGCACGCGAAAAGCGCCGAAAATTCAGCACACGAAAAGTGACAAAAATTCAGGACGCGAGATGCAACGAAATTTCAGGATGTGAAAAACAACGAAATTTTACCATGCGAAAAGCTACGAAATTCAGCATGCAATTCAGGATGCGAAAGGCGACAACAATTCAAAACGCTAAAAGAAATGTAATTCAGGATGCAAAAAGCGACTGAATTTCAGGATGCGTAAAGCGACGAAATTTGAGGATGAGAAAAGCAACAAAAAGTCAGGATGCGAAAAGTGACTAAACTTCAGCACATGAAAAGTGACGAAAATTCAGCATGTGAAAATCGACGAAAATTCAGGACGCTAAACGCGACAAAACTCCAGGACGTGAAAATCGACGAAATTTCAGCACACGAAATGCGACTAAATTTCAGCACATTAAAAGCTACAAAAATTCAGCACGCGAAAAGTGACAAACCTTCAGGTCGCGAAAAGTGATGAAAATGAAGCACGCGAAAAGTGACGAAAATGAAGCACACGAAAAGCAACGTAAATTCAGGACACGAAAAGCAACGAAATTTCAGGACGCATAAAGAATTAATATCCTACATTTATCATATCCTGTTAGATACTGAGATCCTGTCGACGGATCCACACAGGTAAACATGGGAAAATGAATTGGCTCAATCCATAACGATGGATATATGGGGGAAAGCTTACAACATATACATTACTGTTCGTTAAACACTAGACACTCTTTAATACAATTTAAAGTACCACATAGATTATATTACTCCAAAACAAAATTAAACAGAATTTTTCCAATATCTCACCTATCTTAGAGATTCTTAGAGATTCCTTTATTTGTCATTCAGACCTTTCGGTCTGAACGAAATTTCGTTGCCTGCAGTCATACATATATTAATAAATGACAAAACACACAATAAACACAAATTAACATCCACCACAGTGAGTTCACCAGGCACCTCCTCACTGTGATGGAGGCAAAAGTCTTAAGTCTCTGTCTCTTCCCGCTTTGTTCTCCCTCTGCGCTGAGGCGATCCAGGCTTCTGATGTTGTGGCCCCGCCGGGCGACGGTAAGCCAGTCCAGCGGCCGAATCCGTGCTCCGCGACGGGCCGGCTCAAACTCCGCGGCCCGGGGTGGTCGAAGCTGCCGAAGCTGTCGCCCTCCAGTCCAGCGGACGCAGCTGTAGTTGCCCCAGAAAAACAGGTCACCAACCTGTGACCTGCGCGCTCCCGACGATGTCGTCCACTGGGCCCGCGGCCGAGCCTCCGGATTCAGGTCGCCACCAGTGTCCTCGGTCGCCACCGCCGGAACGCCACCGCAGCTGTGATAAATGTCAGTAGCTAGAACCCAACTTAACTCGTACCTTGGTAAATGCATAAAAATTAAAACATTTTGGATGGATAATTTTAAAATTATTTCTGAAGTTGTTAATATTCAAGTGGATCCCGATCCAAAATTAATAATATTGGGAATATCAGAACAAAGTATAAAACTTACAACAAATCAAATACATTTACTTGATTACAGTATAATTACTGGAAAAAAATTAATACTAAGATTTTGGAAAAATCCAACAACCACCACAATTAAAATGTGGATTACAGAAATGTCTGAGACCTTACACTTGGAAAAAATTAGACTTGTCTTAATTGATAAACCAGAACTATTTGTTAGAATATGGTCTCCATTTATTGATTTTTTTAAAGAGGTAAACTGGTTCAACACAGAAGTTGGACTGAAATTTCAGAACGTGAAAAAGGACAAAAATTCAGCACGCGAAAGGCGACGGAACTTTAGCATGCGAAAAGCAACGAAAATTCAGCATGCGAAAAGCAATGAAAATTCAGCATGCGAAAAGTGACGGACCTTCAGGACCCGAAAGGCGATGAAAATGAAGCACGCGAAAAGTGTTGAAAATTCTGCACTTGAAAAGCGACGTAAATTCAGGATGTGAAAAGCGACAAAACCTCAGGACGTACTAAGCGACGAAATTTCAGGACGTGAAAAGCAACGAAATTTCAGCACGCGAAAAGCGACGAAAATTCAGCCTGTGAAAACCAATGAAAATTCAGCATGTGAAAAGGCGACAAAAATTCAAAACGCCAAAGCGACATAAAATCAGGATGAAATTTCAGGATGCATAAAGCGTCGAAATTACAGGACGCGATAAGCAACACAATTTCAGCACAGGAAAAGCGACAAAAATTCTGCATGTGAAAAGCGATGAAAATTCAGCACACGAAAAGCGACGAACCTTCAGGATGCAAAAGCAATGAAAATTCAGGACGTTAAAAGCGACGAAAATTCAAGACATGAAATGTGACAAAAATTCAGGATGTGAAATGCAACTAAATTTCAGGATGTGAAAAGCAACAAAAATTCAGCACATGAAAAGTGCTGAAAATTCAGGATACGAAAGGCGACGAAAAGTCAAAACGCTAAAAGCGACGAAATTCAGGATACGAAATGCGACAAAAGTTCAGGACGCATGAAGCGACAAAATTTCAGGACACGAAAAGTGACAACATTTCAAGACACGAAAAGTGACGAACCTTCAGGACGTGAAAAGCGACGCAAATTCAGCATGCGAAAGGCGACGTAAATTCAGGACACGAAATGCGACAAAATTACAGGACGCATATTGCTAGCTGGATGGCTACATATAGGGGGCCCAGAAATAGGGGGGATTTAGGGAAGGGCACCTGTAAATGTGAATCTGGGCTAGGACATGTTAATAGGAGGGGGATTTAGGGGAGGGCACCTTTAAATGGTGAATTAGGAGGGCATCTGTAAATGGTGAATTAGGGGAGGGCACCTTTAAATGGTGCAGTAAGAAAGGCATCTGTAAATTTAGCTAGGTAGTTTCCAAGACTGAGCTACATACTGGATAGCTAGGTTGATAGCAAGACTGAGCTACATACTGGATAGCTAGGTAGCTAACTAGAGTGATCTACATACTGGATAGCTAGGTAGCTAATTAGATTGAACTACATACTTGGATAGCTAGATAGATAGCTAGAGTGAGCAACATACTGGATAGCTAGGTAGCTAGCTAGACTGAGGTTATATACTGGAAAACTAGGTAGCTAGCTAGGACGAGCTACATACTGGATAGCTCACTAGATGGGTATATATTGGGGAGGGTGCCTAGAAATAGGAGGGGGGGGTTAGGGAAGGGCACCTGTAAATGTGGATTTAGGGTAGGGCATGTAAATGGGAGGGGGATTTAGGGGAGGGCACCTTCAAATGGTGAATTAGGAGGGCATCTGTAAATGGTGAATTAGGGGAGGGCACCTTTTAATGGTGCAGTAGGAAAGGCATCTGCAAATTTAGGGTAGATTTAGGGAAGAGCACCTGTAAAGGAGCAATAGAATATGAGCAACAACTGAAGTTTTACAACAACAACTGGTGTGTTGTTACACCAATCCACGTAACAATCTCATATAATTATTTCCCCCTCATCAATTTATTCTCATGTGTACCAAGGTACAGTGAAAAGCTTTAGTCGCGTGCTAACCAGTTAGCAGAAAGACAAAACATGATCACAATTGAGCCAGCTTGCTGGCTACATCCTGTATAACTAGATGGCTACATAACTGGATAGCTTGGTAAATAGCAAGACTGAGCTACATACTGGATAGCTAGGTAGCTAGCTTGAGTGGTCTACATACTGGACAGCTCGGTAGCTACTGAGACTAAGCTACCCACTGTATACCTAGGTAGCTAGCTACATGGCTACACACTGGATAGCTAGCTACATACTCGTGTTTCATAGTTACAAACAACTGTATTGGAAGAACAGCACCTCATATTTCACTTGGGCAGCTTACACCCCAGCGGTATGAACATTGACTTCTCTAACCTCAAGGAACCCTTGCTTTCCCTCTCTCTGTTCCTCCCCCACTTTATTATTCTGCTAGTTTCCCTGTTTGTATCTCTTCCATGACCACCAATAGACCATTGTGGGCTCCATTTTTTCTGGGCCATCGTTTCGGGCTCTGATTTATTCTGTACCTTCCCATACCTCTCGTTTCCCTTTCACCTGCCTCTCAGTCTGAAGAAGGTCTCGACCGAAAACGTCACCTTTTCTCCAGATATGCTTCCTGCCCTGCTGGGTTGCTCCAGCTTTTGCGTCAATCTTCGGTGTAAACCAGCATCTGCCGTTCCTTCCTCAGTGCGGATTCGGTGGGCGGAAGGGCCTGTCTCCGCACTGTATCTCGAAATTAAACTTAACCAATCAACATTGATGTCCAGCTCATTTACTTGCATTATAACACATAAATTGACTTGGCATAAGTTTAAATTGTTTCCGTTGTGTGATCATCGGCGGTCACTCAAAACAATTATGACTGCCCTCTCCTCTCCATAGGGTCGTCCACTTGTGGGTCTGCAGACGTCTGTAAAGGCCGATCCGGGATCCACAGACCTTGGTGCAACGTGGGCAGTGGAGACTGGTGGCGGTTGGTAGTTGTCGAGCCTCCTTCTATCTCTCCTTACGGTGCTGTCGCTTTGTCTCTGCGACACAGCATGGTTCCATTTCGTGAAGTGCAGCACATTCCTGCATGGACTTCCTCCAGGAGTGCATTGGCCTTCAACCTATTAATAGTGATAATGTGCGGGGATCGTTGGTCAGTGGGGACTCGGTGGGCCTGTTTCCGCGCTGTATCTCTAAACTAAATTAAATTATTAACAGTGTTAGATGCAACTGCAGATGCCGGTTTAAACCGAAGATTGATACGAAAGGCTGGAGTAACTCAGCGGGAGAGGCAGCATCTCTGGCGAGAAGGAATGGGTGACGTTTGGGGTCATGAAAAGCCACGTAAATTCATGACGTGAAAAGCCGCAAAAATTCAAGACGTGAAAGGTCACGAAAATTCAAGACGTTAAAAGCCACAAAAATTCAAGACGTAAAAGGCAACGGCAATTCAAAACTTGATAAGCCACAAAATTTAAGACGTGAAAAGCCACGAATAATCAAGACATGAAAATCTACGAAAATTGAAGACATGAAAAGCCACGAAAATTCAAGACATGAAAAGACATGAAATTTCAAGACATGAAAACCACAAAAATTCAAGACATGAAAAGACACGAATAATCAAGACATGAAAATCCACGAAAATTCAAGACGTGAAAACCCCCCACAAAAATTCAAGACTTGAAAAGCCACGAATTTCAAGACGTGAAAATCAATGACTAGTCAAGATGTGAAAAGCCTCGAAAATTCAAGACGTTGAAAGCCACGAAAATTCAAGACATGAAACGCAATGACAATTCAAGACGTGAAAAGCCATGAAAAATCAAGACATGAAAAGCCACGAAAATTCAAGACGTTGAAAGCCACGAAAATTCAAGGCATGAAACGCAATGACTTCAAGGCGTGAAAAGCCATGAAAATTCAAGACATGAAAAGCCACGAAAATTCGACATGAAAAGCCACAAAAATTCAAGACGTCAAGACCACGAAAATTCAAGATGTGAAAGGCCATGAAAATTCAAGACTTCAAACTGGTGTGACTTTGGTGGGGGAGGGATGGAGAGAGAGAGAGCGCATGCGTACTTGAAGTTAAAGAAAGCAATATTCATACTTGACCAAGAAGGAATGGGTGACGTTTCAGGTCAAGACCCTTCTTCATTGACAGAATTGATGTGCAGTGGGATCTTAGGGTCCAGATTCCCATCTCACTGAAGGAGGCAGTAGGAGCAGCTAGGGTGTGTGGCGTTGAAAGAGACCCGGGTTCAGCAGTGACCATTCCGACATTCACAATAACATGGTGAACATGTTATTCACAATAACATGCTTTATTTGAGTTTTTTCTCACCTCAGTCTTAAATGACCTCCCCATTATTCTAAGACTGTGGCCCCTGGTTCTTGACTCGCCCAACATTGGGAAAAATTTTCCTGCATCTAGCTTGTCCGGTCCTTTTATAATTTTATATGTTTCTATAAGATCCACCCTCATCCTTCTAAACTCCGGTGAACACAAGCCTAGTCTTTTCAATCTTTCCTCATATGACAGTCCTGCCATCCCAGGGATCAATTTCGAAAGGCAGAGATGCATCAAATATAATTGCACAATGATCTGGCAGACACGCATCAATAATTTCTATATTACAAATTGGGAGACCAGACAATAGCACCAGGTCGAGTGTATGGCCAAGCTTGTGAGTGGGTCCAGTGGTAAGTAGTCAGATTGAAGGACTCAATTAGGTTCATAAATTCACTCACAAGAGGCTTAGTAGGACAGCAAACATAAATGTTAAAACCACCAAGAATCAGGACCCGGTCAAATTTGGGCAACAAGCTAGAGATAAGATCAGCAAATTGTGTGATAAAGTCCTTATGCATTTTTGGTGGGCGTTACACAACAACAATTAAATGTGGACAGACTAGATCAACTTTAATTAGTTGATGTTCGAAGCTAGAGAAATGACCAGCGTTCAGGAGGCGGCAGTTGAAATGTTTCTTAAACACAGTGGCTAGGCTGCCCCCGGAGTGCCTAGGCGAGCTGAAAGAGTTAGTTATCAGGACGGAGTTCCACGAGTGGAGCAAACTCACCAGGATTAAGCCAGGTTTCTGTGACCAGTAAAAAGTCCAATTCACGAGCAGTGAAGAAGTGGTTGAGGATGAAGGTTTTTTTCAGTAAGGATCTTGCATTGATCAGGGCCACATTAACAAGGACAGCAGGTAAGTTGTGGTCCGTTAGCGGCTCCCACGCCAGCGGGTGGAGGTTCAGGGAGACGACGCCGCTGCATTTCACAGAGATCCTGGCTGGGAGCCCGCGGGCCCACAGACCAATGATCGATCGGAGAGAGGCAAACCTGAGCTCGAGTGACAGTCGATGGATAGATTCTTCAGCGTTTCCAGGGTGCCCGCCCGTTTACCCCACCTCCTGGCTCCGTTCATGCGGCGATGACCATCAGGCCGGGCCCATACACCTACTGGGAGTTGAGCGAGGACCGAACGCTGAAGGAAATTTTGTCCGGGGCAATTTTGTAGAGGAGAGGGTGTGGGAAGAGAAAGAGGGAGGGGAGAGTGAGAAGGGAAGGAGGAGAGAAGAAGGGACGGGAGGAGAGGACAAAAGACAACTGACAATAGGTGCGGGAGTAGGCCCTTCAGCCATTCGAACCAGCACCGCCATTCCATGTGATTATGGCTGATCATCCACAATCAGTACCCCGTTCCTGCCTTCTCCCCATATCCCTGGACTATCTTTAAAAGCCCTATCTAACTCTCTTGAAAGCATCCAGAATAGAGTAGAGAGGAGAAGTGAGAAGAAGAGGGAGATGAGGATTAAGGAGGGGAGGGGGAGAGGAGAGGGGGATGAGAACAGAGGAGAAGAGAGGAAAGGATAGGAGGGGAGTAAAGGAGGGGGGATGGAGCAGATCAGTGGAGGCAGGGCAAGAAAACAAGAGGAGAGGGGAGCTCGGAGAGAAGAGGGGAGAGGAGAGTAGAGGAGAAGGGAGAACGAGGGGAGAGCGGGGAGAAGAGGAGGGGAGCCGAGAGAAGGAGTGGTGAGGGGGAGATGAGAGGAGGGACAAGGTGAGGGGAGGAGGGGAGGGGAGTGGGGAAGGTAGGAGAGGAGAAGAGATGGTATGGGGGATAGGAGGAGAGGAGATAATCTCAGCTCCTCCATATTACAATTATCTTTGGTGCTGGTTTGGAGGAACGGGGAGTGAGGGAGAGGGAGGGGAGGAAAAGAGAGGACATGTGGGGAGTAGATGAGAGGGGAGGGCAGGGGAGGGGAGGTGAGGGGGAGAGGAGAGGGTGAGGGAGCAGAGAAGAGGGGAATAAAAGAGGCGATGTGGGGATTAGATGAGGGGACGAGTTGAGGGGATGGGAGGAGAGAACAATCGCTCGCCTCCACTATATTACAATTCTCTTTGGTGCTGGAATTGAGGGGAGGGGGGAGAAAAGCGGGGAGGAGAGAGAAGAGCAGAGGTGAGAGGATGGCAGAGGAGAGGTGAGGAGACGGGAGGAGTGCAGAAGAGAAAGGAGAGAAGAGAGAAGTGGAAAGCATAGGAGAGGAGCGGAGAGAAGAGGTGAGGTGGAGTGAAGTGGGAGATGGAGGGGGGGAGAGGAGAGGGGAAGTGGAGAGGAGAGGTGGAGAGAGGGGAGCAGACAAACTCACCTAGTCCATATTGCAATTATCTTTGGAGCTGGATATGAGTGGAGGGGAGAGAGAGGGGGTGGGAGGGGGGAGTGAGGAGGATATTGTAGAGGCGATGAGAGGAATTGAGTGGGGAGGAGAGGATGGGGGAGGGGAGGAGGGGATATTCTCTTACCTCCACCAATTATCTTTGGTGCTGGATTTGAGGGGAGGTGGAAGAGTGCATGAGAGGAGGAGGGAGGAGAGGGAATGGGAAGATAGAGGAGAGGAGATGTAAGGAGAGGAAATCAGAGGAGGGAGAGAGAGGGTAGGAGAGAGGGGGATGAGAGGGGGGGAGGAGAGGAGATGGGAGAGGGGAAGGGAGATGTGATAGGGGAGGTGAGAGGAGAGGGGGAGATGGGAGGTGGAATGACAAAAGCAGAGATGAGGGTAGTGGAGGGCAATGGAGAAGGGAGGAAAGGGGAGGAGAGGAGATGGTAGGAAGGGATAGCAAAGAGGGGAGGAGAGGTGAGGGGAGCAGACGGGGGTACGGGGGAGGAGAGGAGAGTTGAGGATGGATGGGAGGGGGAGAGTAAGAGAGGGGGATGAGAGGAGTGGAGGGAATGAGAGTAGATGGGAGAAGGGAGGGGAGGACAGAGGGCAGAGCGGTGAGGAGAGTAGTGCGAGGGGAGATGGGAGGAGAGGAGCGGAAAGCATAGGAACGAGAAGAGCAGGGGAGGGGAGTGGAGGGTTGTGGAGAAGGGAAGAGGCAAGGAGAGGGTGAAAGAATAGGGGGGTGGAGGGGAGAGGAGATTAGTGGGGAGGAGTGGGGGGGGTAAATTAGAGGATTAGAGAGGAGAAGAGTGGAGAGAGGAGACTATCTTTGGTGTTGGTTTGGGGGGCGGAGAAAGAAACAGAGGGAGGGGAGGATAGAGAAGGGGATGAGAGGGGAAGAAAATAGCAGAGATGTGGGCAGTAAATGAAGGGAGGAGGGGAGAGGCGGGTGGGGGAGGAGAGGAGAGGAGAGGATAGGTGACAATCTCCCTTCTAGTCCATATTGCAATTATCTTAGGTGCTGGATTTGAGGAGAGGTTAGAGAGAGGATGGGAGGGGAGGAAGAAGCAGGGGAGGATTGGAGAGGGGAGGAGTAGAGTAGAGAGGAGACAATCTCTCACCTACACCATATTGCCGCTATATTTGGTGCTGGATTTCATAGGTGGGGGGAGAGAGGGCGAGGGAGGGGGAGCAAGGAGGGGATCGGAGAAGGGAGGTGAGGAGAGGACAGGAGTGGAGAGAGGAGGAGAGGATGGGAGAGGGGAGGAGGAGAGGAGACAATCTCTTACCTCCACCAATTATCTTTGGTGCTGGATTTGAGGGGTGCAGAGGAGAGAAGGGAGCAGAGGGGAGGAGGGGTGAGCAGAGGGGAGAGGGAGGGGAGGGGAGGGGAGGAGGAGAGAGGGGAGGAGGAGAGAGGAGAGGAGAGCTGAGAGGAGATGGGGAATAGAGGAGGGGAGGAGAGGGAGGGTATTGAGAGAGGGGAGGTGAGGAGGGGAGGAGAGGAGTGGGGGGAGATAGGAGGAGGGACGAGGAGAGCAGAGGAGAGTAGGTTAGTGGAGGGCGGTGGAGAAGGGAGGAGGGGATAGGAGAGTGGAGGAGAGGGGGAGTACGGGAGAGGAGAGGAGACAATCTCTCATGTCCACCATATTACAATTATCTTTGGTGCTGGATTTGAGGGGAGGGGAGAGAGGGAGGGGGGTGAAAGGAGGTGCATGAAAGGGGCGGGGAGAGCAGTGAAGAGGAGAGCGGCTGGCAGGAGAGGAGAGAGAAATGGGAGGAGAGAGGGGAGGTGATATGAGAAAGGAGCAGAGGAGGGGAGAGGAGAGCAGAGGAGCGGAGGGAGAGGGAGCATAGGAGAGAGTGGGTGACGAGTGGTGGGCAGGAGAGGAGATGGGAGAAGGGAGGGGAGTAGAGGAGAGGAGAAGGTAAGGGAGAACAGAGGAGAGAGCGGGGAGGAGAGGTTGGAGTGGGAGGAGGGATGAGGAGAGCAGAGGAGAGGAGGGGAGAGGTGTGGGAGAGGAGAGGAGAGTAGTGGAAGGGAGACGAGGGGAGGGGAGAGGAAAGGACGAGGAGGAGAGAAGTCAATCTCTCAGCTCCACCATATTACAATTATCTTTGGTGCTGATTTGGAGGGGCGGGGAGAGTGGGAGGGGGAAGTGAGGATAGAGGAGTGGAGGAGAGGGGAAGAAATGTGGGGAGTAGGTAAGGGGAGGAGAAGAACGTCGAGGGGAGCGCAGGAGAGGATAGGGAGGGGAGGACAGCAGTGGAGAGGGGAGGAGAGGAGGGGTGGAGCAGAGAGGGGAGGAGGGGAGAGAAAAGCGGAGAGGGGAGGAGGGGAGAGAAGAGGGTAGGCGAAGAGATGTGCGGGGCGGAGATGAGGGGAGGAGGGGAGAGGTGAGAGGAGCCGAGCAGAGGAGGGGACAGAAGGATGGAGAGGAGAGATGAGGGGGGAGAAAACAGCAGAAGGAGGAAGGAAGCAGAAGGGGAGTAAAGTAGAGGAGAGGAGAGGAGAGGAGAAGAGGGAGGAGAGAAGAGGAAAAGGGAGTACAGGGGGAGAGTATGGGAGAGGAGTGGAGGTGTGGAGAGGAGGAGGGAGGGGAGGAGAGGGGAGTGAAGGAGAAGGAGGAGAGAGGAGGTATATAGAGGAGAAGGGGAGTAAAGGAGAGGACCCGGGAGGGGAGGAAAGAAGAGGAAAATGGAGTACATGGGGAGAGGGGCGGAGAGGAGAGGGGAGGGGATGGGAGCGAGGAGAGGAAAGTAAAGATGGGGAGGAGAGGGGGGAGGAGAGGAGATGGGAGAAGAGACGTGGAGACGGGAGGGGAGAAGAGGAGATGAGAGAAGAGGCTAGAGGTGGAGAGGAGAGGGCAGGGAAGGAGAGGAGAGAGGTGGAGAGGGGAGGGGAGGAGATGAGAGAAGAGGGGGAGGGGAGGAGAGGAATATATAGGAGAGGAGGAGCGAGAAAAGCGGGGGGAGTGAGAGGAGAGAAGGGAGTAGGAGGTGAGGGAGGCAGAGGAGAGGAGAGGAAGGGAGAGTGGGGGGGAGAGGAGGAGGAGACGAGAGGGCATGGGAGGAGAGAGGAGAGGGTAGGAGGGAGACAATCGACAATAGGTGCAGGAGTAGGCCATTCGGCCCTTCTAGCCAGCACCGCTATTCAATGTGATCATGGCTGCTCTTGCACAATCAGTACCCCATTCCTGCCTTCTCCCCATATCCCCTGACTGTTATCTTTGAGCCCTATCTTATATGTTTCAATAAGATACCCTCTCATCCTTCTAAATTCCAGAGTATACAAGCCCAGCCGCTCCATTCTCTCAGCATATGATAGTCCCGTCATCCTGGGAATTAACCTTGTGAAACTACGCTGCACACCCTCAATAGCAAAGTCGTTGTGTTCAATAGCCTGATGGTTGTTGCGATCACAGTCAAAACCTTTTTTCCCCCAAATATTAAATTCTAGAGAACATAGATATCAGGTCAGATGGGCAAAGTTTAAAGGAGATGTGCAGTCAGGTTTTTAAACCTTTGATTGGAGAGGACCTGGAACACACTTCCAGAGTTAGTGGTGGAAGCAAATATAATGGTGGCATTTAAGAGATGTTTAGATAGGCGCATATCTATACAGGGAATAGAGGGATATGGATTATGTACAGGCAGATAAGATTTGGTCTTGGCATTATGTTCAGCTTAGTTATTTTTGTTACAAAAATCCTATGAAGGAATCATTAATTGAATTTTAATATCAATTTTTCTCTTCTGTCTCCCTAGATGTGAACCTTAAAGGCCTGTCTCACGAGTCTGCGGTCATTGGCGGCGAAACAGGAAGAATCTACCGCTCCTGGACTGCCAGAGACCGCGCACTCGGTCAAACGCACAATTCCGGGGCCGTGCGGCGTTGTTCCCAACACCGCACGGTGCTAAAAAAAAATCAACACTGTCCAAAAATATGTTCTTACCGCACAGCCGCCACCAGTGAGGCACGAGTGCGGCACGGTCACCGCCACAGCCGCCGCCAGTGCGGCACGAGCGCCATGCGTCGAACTTGGAGCGCCACAGCCTCCGCCAGTGCGGCACGGCCGCCGCCACAGCCGCCGCCAGTGAGGCACGTGTGCGGCACGACCGCCGCCACAGCCCCGCGATCCGAAAGACGTCATCGCGTAGCGCGTCGCGGGCGATGACGTCATCACCCGACGCCGCTAGCTCGTGGAACCGGCCGTACTCAGCCCCCGCGCAGCATCCGTGCGGCGCTCTCGTGGTTGCCGTGCGGCGCTCTCGTTGTTGCCGTGCGGTCCCCTCTTCCGGCGACGCCGCGCTTCACCGCCAATGACCGCAAACCCGTGGGACAGAGCCATTAGTGTATCCATTTTCATCCAAGTGCAGTAATTGGTCAATAAGGACAATGAAACTGTTCACATTGTATCCATCACTGGTTACTTGTTGGCTCTTGGTAACCACATGAGCATAGCAACAAATGTCATAACAATAGTCAATAACCATCAGAGAAATCTTTCAATAGTCAATGAATCAGTGGGGACGAGGGAATTGAAAGCAACATCTCCAAGTTTGCAGATAACACTAAGCTGGGGGGCAGTGTTAGCTGTGAGGAGGATGCTAGGAGACTGCAAGGTGACTTGGATAGGCTGGGTGAGTGGGCAAATGTTTGGCAGATGCAGTATAATGTGGATAAATGTGAGGTTATCCACTTTGGTGGCAAAAACGGGAAGGCAGACTATTATCTAAATGGTGGCCGATTAGGAAATGGGGAGATGCAGTGAGACCTGGGTGTCATGGTACACCAGTCATTGAAAGTAGGCATGCAGGTGCAGCAGGCAGTGAAGAAAGCGAGTGGTATGTTGGCCTTCATAGCAAGAGGATTTGAGTATAGGAGCAGGGAGGTTCTACTGCAGTTGTACAGGGTCTTGGTGAGACCACACCTGGAGTATTGCGTGCAGTTTTGGTCTCCAAATCTGTGGAAGGACATTATAGCCATAGAGGGAGTGCAGAGAAGGTTCACCAGACTGATTCCTGGGATATCAGGACTTTCATATGAAGAAAGACTGGATAGACTTGGCTTATACTCGCTAGAATTTAGGAGATTGAGAGGGGATCTTATAGAAACGTACAAAATTCTTATGGGGTTGGACAGGCTAGATGCAGGAAGATTGTTCCCGATGTTGGGGAAGTCCAGGACAAGGGGTCACAGCTTAAGGATAAGGGGGAAATCCTTTAAGACCGAGATGAGGAAAAACTTTTTCACACAGAGAGTGATGAATCTCTGGAACTCTCTGCCACAGAGGGTAGTTGAGGCCAGTTCGTTGGCTATATTTAAGAGGGAGTTAGATGTGGCCCTTGTGGCTAAGGGGATCAGGGGGTATGGAGAGAAGGCAGGTATGGGATACTGATTGTGGATGATCAGCCATGATCATATTGAATGGCGGCGCAGGCTCGAAGGGCCGAATGGCCTACTCCTGCACCTATTTTCTATGTTTCTATGTTTCTATGAATCAATATCCAGCATGGAAATTTTTTAAGAGGATTTGCTTTGATTAAATAAAATATTTGTTTGTATTTCTATATGTTTGGGTTCATTATATACATTATGAAAGAGAGATATAGTAACATAAAATTTGTTTTTGCTGATAACTTTTTTGGAGAGGAAGTGTTAGAGAGGGAGGCAAAAGGGGTGGAGGAGTGGAGAGGAGAGAAGAGATGGGAGAGAAGATGGGAGAGAGGAAGGGAGGGGGAGGGGTGGAGAGGAGAGGGTAGAGGAGAGGAGATGGTAGAGGAGAGGAGAGGAGAGGAGGGCAGGAGAGGGGGGGAAGAGGGAGAGGGAGGGTAGAATGGAGTAGGCGAGTAGAGGGGAAGCAAAGAGAGAAGATGTGGGAAGTAGATGAGGGGAGGAGAGGAGAGGAGAGGGGAGGGGAGGAGAGGAGATGAGAGGAGGAGATGGGAGGGGAGGAAAGGAGAGGAGAGGAGAGGAGGGGACATGAGAGGAGAGGAGAGGGAAGGGGAGGAGAGGAAAGGAGGCGAGATGAAACGAGAGGACTGGAGAGGAGGGGAGAGAAGATGGGAATGGAGGGGAGGGGAAAAAGGTGAGGTGAGGAGAGGGGAGCAGAGGAGAAGAGAGGAGAGGAGGGAGGAGAGGAGACCAGAGGAGAGGTGAGAAGAGAGGTGAGGGGGAGACGAGAGGGAGATGAAGGGGAGTAGGAGATTGAGGGGAGGAGAGGAAAGGGAAAGGGGAGGGGGCGGGTGAAGAGGAGACGGGAGAGGAGCGGAGAGGACAGGAGACAATCTCTCACCTCGTCCATATTGCAATTACCTTTGGTGCTGGTTTTGAGGGGAGGGGAGACAGGGCAGAGGAAGGGGAGGAGGCAGGAGGGGAGGATTGGAGAGACCATAGAAAATAGGTACAGGAATAGGCCATTGGGCCCTTCGAACCACCACTGCCGTTCAATATGATCATGGCTGATCATGCCCATATCCCCTGACTCCGCTATCTTTAAGAGCCCTATCTAGCTCTATCCTGAAAGTATCCAGAGAGACGGCCTCCACCACCCTCTGAGGCAGAGAATACCACAGACTCACAATTCTCTGTGAAGGAAAGTGTTTCCTTGTCTCCGTTCTAAATGGCTTACCCCTTATTCTTAAACTGTGGCCCCTGGATCTGGACTCCCCCAACATCGGGAACATATTTCCTGCCTCTAGCGTGTCCAAACCCTTAACAATCTTATATCTTTCAATAAGATATCCTCTCATCCTTCTAAACTCCAGAGTGTACAAGCCCAGCCGCTCCATTCTCTCAGCGAGAATTAACCTTGTAAACCTACGCTGCACTCCATCAATAGCAAGAATTTCCGTCCTCTAATTAGGGGATCAAAACTGCACACAATACTCAAGGTGTGGTCTCACTTGGGCCCTATACAACTGCAGAAGGACCTCTTTGCTCCTATACTCAACTCCTCTTGTTATCAAGGCCAACATGGCATTCGCTTTCTTCACTGCCTGCTGTACCTGCATGCTTACTTTCATAGACCGATGAACAAGGACCCCTAGATCCCTTTGTACTTCCCCTTTTCCCAACTTTACACAATTCAGATAGTAATCAGCCTTCCTGTTTTTGATACCAAAGTGGATAACCTCACATTTATCCACATTAAACTGTATCTGCCATGCATCTGCCCACTCCTCCAACCTGTCCAAGTCACCCTGCATTCTCATAGCATCCTCCTCACAGTTCACACTGCCACCCAGCTTTGTGTCATCTGCAAATTTGCTAATGTTACTTTGAATCCCTTCATCCAAATCATTGATGTATATTGTAAATAGCTTTTATTTTATTAATTGTACTAATCATTGTTATTATCTGTATATTCATACCTAACTACAACTAATACTTATTTAATATCCACATTACTACTAAAATTATTAACATCAACATTTCTCATAAAAATTTAATACTGTATATGATTGATAACAATGATTAATAACTAATAGATTTAGCGAAGAAAATAATATAATATGCAGAGAATAATAACGTTGTGAATTTTTGATATTCTTGAATATTTCTGCAGGGATACGTGCTTATGTATGTATGCACATGGGTATATATACATATATATATGTGTGTATGGTGTGTGTGTGTACGTATGGGTATGTATATAAGTTTGTTACTCCCAAAGAAGTTATTTGAATGTTAGAAATAATCTTTCTTTTTCTTCGGGCACGGAGCTGGGAATTTTTTTTTCTTACAAAGGCTACGGAAGTCTTTAGAATTCTAGCCACGTTAGTGTGGCTATCACTAACTACACTAATTGTAGATGTAGTTCTTTTTCTTTCACCCTTTACTAATCAATTCTATCACTTTTTTCACTTTAAATATTTTTATAACTCAACGTTTGAATGGAAAAACAAGTCTAATACAAGGAGATGTGTTCGGAAGAACGATGTATATGATTTAAAATTCATCTATCTGAAGTTCGGTAGCAGGGTCAGGTTCTATGTGTTGTACGTTCTGCTCGGCTATAGACCACCTTAGAAACAATATGCAAGATGTTAATATGATAAGAGGGGGTCAGGGAATAACATTTTGTAGTTGGAATGTCAAGGGAATCAATGAACCAATTAAGAGAGGTAAAGTTTTGGCACATCTAAACCTAATCAAAACAGATATAATATTTCTCCAAGAAACGCACCTTAAAAAGGAATCTCAACATAGACTTAAAGCTAAGTGGATCGCTGAATCATATCATTCCTCTTTTTCCCATAAATCCAGAGGAGTTGCAATATTAATTCGTAAAGGAATACATTTTACGAACTCTTCAACAATAGTGGATATTGATGGTAGATATATTATATTAGTTGGAGAGTTAAATGGTGAAAAAGTAATTCTTCTCAATGTATATGGGCCTAACTTTGATAACCCCATGTTTTTTAATAAAACATTTAATAAAATTCCTGAATTTACACAATATAAATTAATAATTGGAGGAGACTTCAACTGTACATTAGATTCATACTTAGATAGATCATCAAGGCAAAAAAAAGTAAAATCTCAATCAAGTGTATTTTTAAATTCATTTATTAATACCACTAATATTAAGGATGTCTGGAGAATAGAAAACCCAACTGGACGGGAATATTCATTTTACTCACCAGTACATAAAACATACTCAAGAATAGATTATTTTTTGGTTGACTCTAGGTTTATCCCATTTATTTATAATTCAAAATATCATAACATTATAATCTCAGATCACGCACCTGTAACATTCATGATTAAATTAAATGGAATGTCCGAGAAACAAACATATTGGAGATTCAACCCACAAATTTTGAACGAAAGATCATGCCAGGAATATATTATTAAACAGATTCAAATATTTTTTGAGGTAAATGACAACCCTGACACACCTACTTCTCTTATGTGGGAAACGTTTAAAGCGTATGTTCGAGGTACATTAATTTCCGCTCAAGCATTTTATAATAAAGAGAACAGGATTAAACAACAAACATTGGAAAGTGAAATCAAGCAACTAGATATAGAAAATGCGAGAATGCCATCTATTTTAAAACATAATAAAATTGCTGTATTAAAATATAAATTAAATAAAATGTATTCAGAACAAGTAATAAAACTTTATCAAAAAACCAAACAATTACATTTTGAATTTGGAGACAAACCACAAAAACTATTATCACGTCAGTTACGAAAAATGGAAGGGGAAAAAATAATTCATAAAATTAGAACAGAGACAGGAGAATTATTAAAAATGCCTAAGGACATAAATGATAGATTTCTCCAATACTATCATAACCTTTATTCAACTAAAACCGTAGGACAATCAGAAGAAATAGCAGATTTTTTACTAAAATGTAATTTAAAAGGTTTAGATTCAAACGATAGAGAATTATTAGAAAAGGAGATTACCATAAAAGATATTGAGGAGTCTATCGGCTCTTTAAAAAATGGTAAAGCAGTAGGACCAGATGGTTTAGGCTCCGAATTTTATAAAAAATTTCATGACTTGCTTTGCCCACGTTTACAAAGATTGTATGAGTATATCTATACTCAACAGAAACTTCCAGACACTTTAAATGAATCTATAATAACACTTATTCCTAAAGCTGATAAAGATCCGGAAGACCCGGGATCATATAGAGCAATCGCACTTTTAAATACAGATCAGAAAATATTAACTAAAATACTAGCGAATAGATTAAGTACAGTGATGAATAAATTAATACACCCTGACCAAACAGGCTTTATTCAGAAGCGGTACTCATATTATAATCTAAGAAGATTATTTAATATTATATATTCCAAGAGAAATATTAAGGAAGATCTAGCAATAATCTCACTTGATGCTGAAAAAGCATTTGATCAGGTCGAATGGTCTTATTTATTTTCGGTGATGGAAAATATGCAGTTAGGGGAGAAATTCTGTACATGGATAAAACTGTTATATACAAATCCCACGGCTAGAATATTTACAAACCAAAGGTTGTCATCTAAATTTAGTCTATCTAGAGGTTGTAGACAAGGATGCCCGTTATCTCCATTATTATTTGCGCTTGCTATTGAGCCACTTGCAGAAAGAGTCAGGGGGCATCCGGAAATACATGGATATAACACAAAGGATACAGTGAATAAAATTTCTTTATACGCAGATGATGTATTAATTTACATTACAAAACCAGAAATTAGTATTCCAAACTTATTAAAGCTAATAACCCAATTTGGTTCACTTTCAGGATACAGAATAAATTGGAATAAAAGTGAAATTATGCCAATAAGGGAACATAATAAACAGATAATACAACAATTTCCATTTAAAATAGTAAAGGAAAAATTTAAATATCTAGGTATTTATATAACTAAGAAATATACATCATTATTTAAAGCAAATTTTCCACCATTACTAAATAAACTACATAAGAATATTCAATACTGGAAAACACTTCCTATCTCAATGGTAGGCAAAATTAATGCCATAAAAATGATTTTTTTACCGCAAATATTATACCTTTTTCAGACAATTCCGATATATCTGGCAAAAACCTTTTTTAAAAAACTGGATTCTATTGTTAATGATTTCATCTGGGATTATAAGAATCATAGGATAAACAAAAGACATTTGTGTAAATCAAAAATGAATGGAGGCTTGGTTTTACCCAACTTTTTGTTTTATTTTTGGGCAGTTAATATTAAAAATATGAATTTCTGGTTGGAAGAAATAGATCATCAGCCAGACTGGTTAAAAATGGAAAAGGAAGATTGTTTACCTTTTGATATCGGTTCGATTTTATTTGCTACGTCTAAATTAAACAAAAAAATTTATAGGGAAAACCCTATAATATTTAGTGCTATACGAATTTGGAAACAATTAAAAAAGACATTAAAATTAGATAATTTATCACTTTTTCTTCCAATTGTGAATAACCCTTTGTTTAAGCCTTCATGGTTGGACGGGGTTTTACACAATGGAAGAATTATGGAATTAAAAATATGGGACAACTTTACAAGGAAGGCACTTTTCTGACATTTCAGGAGTTGCAACAGACTTACGGACTTCGAGGAAATGATTACTTCAGATATCTTCAACTTAGAGATTATGTAAAATCAAATACTCAAAATTTTCGAATTAGAAATTCAGAAATTCTTGATGAATGTTGGAACAAACATCCTCATACAGAAAAATTAATATCTTATATATATAATATCTTATTATACAGTGACATTCCATCGACGGACTTACATAGACAAACATGGGAAAAAGAATTAAATCAAATAATAACGAAAGATACTTGGGAAGAAAGTTTGCAACACATACATCAATGTTCATTAAATGCCAGACATTCTCTAATACAATTCAAAGTAATACATAGGTTACATTATTCCAAAACAAAACTACATAAAATTTTTCAACATATCTCACCTATATGTGATAAATGTCAACATTTAGAAGCTACCTTATCTCATATGTTTGCAAACTGTATAAAAATTAAACAATTCTGGGTAAATATTTTCAGTATAATATCTAAAGTAACCAGCACAAAATTGGACCCAGATCCAAAATTAATAATACTTGGAATATTAGAATTAAATCAAACATTTAGAATAACACAAAGAAACTTTATTGATTATAGTTTAATAACAGGAAAAAAATTAATTCTAAAATTTTGGAAAGGCCCTACGACCCCCACAATTAAAATGTGGATTATAGAAATGACGGAGACCTTAAATGTGGAAAGAATCAGACTCTTCCTGTTGGATAAACAGGAATTATTCGTTGGAACATGGTCTCCTTTTATTGACTACCTAAAGGGCCAGAACAGTTCAGCACAGGAACCTGACTAGCACCCGGGCTAAAGAATGGATGAAACGCTATATCTAGAAATGTACGAATATATCTCGAATGAAGTTTTCTATTTCAATAAATTTTTCCATTCTTCTTTAACTATCTTTTTTTCATTTTTTTTGTTTTTTTTTTTTTTTTTTTTTTTTTTTTTGTTTTTGTTTTTTGTTTTTTTGTTTTTTTCTTCTCTTTTTTCTCTTTCTTTACTTCACCTTTCTCTTTAGTTCTATTTAGCTTAAAAAAAGAAAAGCAAAAGGTATTGGAGACATTGTAATAATATTTAACAATATTATCAATTTAATAATGCAAGACTGTAATGATGTAACTAGGTTGTGTACGCATCTCCAATAAAAAAATATTTAAAAAAATATATATATATTGTAAATAGCTGCGGTCCCAGCACCAACCTTGCGGTACCCCACTAGTCACTGCCTGCCATTCTGAAAGGGAACCCTTAATCCCTACTCTTTCTTTCCTGTCTGCCAGACAATTTTCTATCCATGTCAGCACTCTACCCGAATACTACCTAATTTTGCCTACTAATCTACTATGTGGGACCTTATCAAATGCTTTCTGAAAGTCCAGGTACACTACACCCACTGGCTCTCCCATGTACATTTTCCCAGCTACATCCTCAAAAAATTCCAGAAGATTAGTCAAGCATGATTTCCTCTTCGTAAATCCATGCTGATTCGGACCAATCCTGTTACTGCTCTCCAAATGTGCGGCTATTAAATCTTTTATAAATGTGCGGCTATTTAAATCTTCCCCACCACTGCTGTCAGGCTAACTGGTCTATAATTAATTCCCTGTTTTCTCTCTCCCGCCTTTCTTAAAAAGTGGAATAACATTAGTTACCCTCCAATCCTCAGGAACTGATCCTGAATCTATAGACCATTGGATTTCTAGAGCCACCTCCTAGAAGATAGGCGAGGAGAAGAGAGAAGGGGTGGAGAACAGCGGGGAGGAGGGCAGTGGAGAGGGGAGGAGGCAGGAGGGGAGAGGAGAGGAGGAGAGAGGAGGGGAGAGAAGAGACAATAGACAATAGACAATAGGTGCAGGAGGAGGCCATTCGGCCCTTCGAGCCAGCACCGCCATTCAATGTGATCAGGGCTGATCATCCCCAATCGGTACCCCGTTCCTGTCTTCTCCCCATATCCCCTGACTCTGTTATTTTTAAAAGCTCTATCAAGCTCTCTCTTGAAAGCATCCAGAGAACCCGCCTCCACCGCCCTCTGACGCAGAGAATTCCACACTCACCACTGTCTGTGAGAAAAAGTGTTTCCTCGTCTCCGTTCTAAATGGCTTACTCCTTATTCTTAAACTGTGGCCCCTGGTTCTGCACTCCCCCAACATTGGGAACTTGTTTCCTGCCTCTAGCGAGTCCAAACCCTTAACAATCTTATATGTTTCAATGAGATTCCCTCTCATCCTAAACTCCAGAGTGTACAAGCCCAGCCGCTCCATTCTCTCAGCATATGACAGTCCCGGCATCCCGGGAATAAACCTTGTAAACCTAGGATGCACTCCGTCAAAGCAAGAATGTCCTTCCTCAAATTAGGGAACCAAAACTGCACACAATACTCCAGGTGTGGTCTCACTAGTGCTCTGTACAACTGCAGAAGGACCTCTTTGCTCCTATATTCGATTCCTCTTGTTATAAAGGCCAACATGCCATTCGCTTTCTTCACTGCCTGCTGTACCTGCATGCAAGAGTGGAGGGGAGAGAAGAGTGGGGAGGGGAGGGGCAAGAGGGGAGGTGAGGCGAGGGGAGAGGAGGAGAGAAGTGAGGAGAGGAGTGGAGAGGTGATGGGGAGAGGAGAGGGAACAGAGAGGAGGGGAGGGGAGGGGAGGAGGGGAAGAAAGTAGAGGAGATGCGGGGAGTAGATGACGGGAGAGGCGAGGGGAGGGAAGGGGAGAGGGAAGAGGAGAGGAGAGAACAATCTCACGCCTCCACTATGTTACAATTGTCTTTGGTGCTGGATTTGAGGGGAGGTTGTACAGGGTCTTGGTGAGACCACACCTGGAGTATTGCGTACAGTTTTGGTCTCCAAATCTGAGGAAGGACATTATTGCCATAGAGGGAGTGCAGAGAAGGTTCACCAGACTGATTCCTGGGATGTCAGGACTGTCTTATGAAGAAAGACTGGATAGACTTGGTTTATACTCACTAGAATTTAGGAGATTGAGAGGGGATCTTATAGAAACTTACAAAATTCTTAAGGGGTTGGACAGGCTAGATGCAGGAAGATTGCTCCCGATGTTGGGGAAGTCCAGGACAAGGGGTCACAGCTTAAGGATAAGGGGGAAATCCTTTAAAACCGAGATGAGAAGAACTTTTTTCACACAGAGAGTGGTGAATCTCTGGAACTCTCTGCCACAGAGGGTAGTCGAGGCCAGTTCATTGGCTATATTTAAGAGGGAGCTAGATGTGGCCCTTGTGGCTAAAGGGATCAGAGGGTATGGAGAGAAGGCAGGTACGGGATACTGAGTTGGATGATCAGCCATGATCATATTGAATGGCGGTGCAGGCTCGAAGGGCCGAATGGCCTACTCCTGCACCTAATTTCTATGTTTCTATGTTTCTATAAGCGGGGAGGAGAGGAGAGGGGAGGAGCGGAGAGGAGAGGAGAGGAGAGAGGTGAGGGGGAGAGGAGAGGGAGATGGAGATGGAGGGGAGCGGGAGATGGAGGGGAGCAGAGAGCAGGGGAGGAGAGGAGAGCAGAACGGAGGATGGAGAGGGGAAAGAAGGAGGGAGGAGAGGAGACAATCTCTCACCTAGTCCATATTGCAATTATTTTTGGTGCTGGATTTGAGGGGAGGCGAGAGAGATGGCATGGGAGGGAGGAGTGTAGAATGGGAGGAGTGGTGAGCCAAGGAGAGGAGATGAGAGTATGGGAGAGGGGAGGAGAGGGGAGGAGACAATTTCTTACCTCTTCCAATTCTTTTTGGTGCTTGATTTGAGAGGGGAGAGGGGAGGAAAAAAGGAGGAGGGGAGAGGTGAGGGGTGGGAAGGAAGGGGAGGAGGGGGAGAATAGGAGGGGAGATGGGAGGAGGGGAGGTGAGGGGAGGATGAGAGGGGAGAGGAGATGAGAGGATAGCTGAGGACAGGCGAGAGTAGATAGAAACGTAGAAACATAGAAAATAGCAGGAGGAGGCCATTCGGCCCTTCAAGCCAGCACCGCCATTCATTGCGATCATGGCTGATCGTCCCCAATTAATAACCCGTGCCTGCCTTCTCCCCATATCCCTTGACTCCACTAGCCCTTAGAGCTCTATCTGTCAAGTCAAACTGAAATGAAAGAACAGGTGCAGAGATATGGCAAATTGAAATCAGGAGACCGTGATTAAAGTGGGCGGAACCCCAGCCTGCCGAGGTCTGCCCGGGGCTTTCAAAAGGGCACACAGCACCAGAAGCCAAAAAAGAAGATGGAAGAGACTTGCGGGCGGCAAAACTTGAAGAGTAAATCAAAAGAACTGTCCGGAAAAGACTGCCGTTATAGCCAGAAAAGGCAAGCAGGACTGATTTTCTACAGACCCGCTTGGCAGCCGGTAAGGACTGAACTCTAAATGAACTGAGCCAAAAACTGCAGCCCCAGAGACTCTGTTTAACCCTTTAATATCGGAGAAACTTGTCTGGCTAACGTGTTGATTGAGAAAGTTTGAAATATGTGTGTGTTAGTTTAAATAATTGCATTTTAAAAAATATGAAAAAATGTGTTAAAAAGCAGTAAAGATTCATATGATATTAAGCTAAAGAAATTGGTAACAGTAATGGGCATTATCTGTATTTTTCATTTAATAAAATGTGAAAATTATTTTAAAAAACAAAATGGCTGCTATGAGTTGGAATGTTAGAACATGTAATTTTCTGTTATTTATATTTGGTTACAGTAATGTGTATATTTTTTGCCTTTGTGTCTAAAGGTTTTTCACCTGGTAAAGACTAAAACTGCTAAAAACTGCTAAAGACTAATCTGCCAAAATAAAAGATGGAAAAGAAGTGTTTGGTTTGAGTGAATCCAGTTCATCATTTCGGGGTAGATAAATTAAATCCCTTTCAAGCGGGGAATCTGCAAAAACATTAGAAGACTTGACATTATCTAACTCTCTCTTAAATCCATCCAGATTCGGCCTCCACTGCTCTCTGTGGCTGGGAATTCCATAAATTCACAACTCTCTGGGTGAAAAAGTTTATTCTCACCTCAGTCTTAACTGGCCTCCCCTTTATTCTAAGACTGTGGCCCCTGGTCCTGGACTCGCCCAACATTGGGAATATTTTTCCTGCATCTAGCTTGTCCAGTCCTTTTATAATTTTATATGTTTCTATATGATCCCTCCTCATCCTAAACTCCAGTGAATACAAGCCTAGTCTTTTCAATATTTCCTCATATGACAGTCCCGCCATCCCAGGGATCAATCTCGTGAACCAATGCTGCACTGCCTCAATCACAAGGATGTCCTTCCTCAAATTAGGAGACCAAAACTGTACGCAATACTCCAGTTGCGGTCTCACTAGAGCCCTATACAACTGCAGAAGAACCTCTCTACTCCTATACTGAAATCCTCTTGTTATGAAGGCCAACATTCCATTAGCTTTCTTCACTGCCTGCTGTACCTGCACGCCAACTTTCAGTGACCGGTGTACAAGGACACTCGGGTCTCGCAGTACCGCCCCCTTACCTAACCTAACCCCATTGAGATAATAATCTGCCCCCTTGTTTTTGCCGCCAAAGTGGATAACCTCACATTTATCTATATTATACTGCATCTGCCATGCATCTGCCCACTCGCTCAACCTGTCCAGGTCACCCTGCAACCTCCTAACATCCTCTTCACAGTTCACACTGCCACCCAGCTTTGTATCATCCGCAAACTTGCTAGTGTTGCTCCTAATTCCCTCTTCCAAATCATTAGTATATATGGTAAACAGTTGCAGCCCCAACACCGAGCCTTGCGGTACTCCACTCGCCACTGCCTGCCATTCTGAAAAGGACCCATTCACTCCTACTCTTTGCTTCCTGTCTGCCAACCAATTTTCTATCCATGTCAACACCCTACGCCCAATACCATGTGCTCTAATTTTAGTCACCAGTCTCCCATGCGGGACCTTATCAAAGGCTTTCTGAAAGTCTAGATACACTACATCCACAGGCACCCCTTCATCCATTTTACTTGTCACATCCTCAAGAAATTCCAGAAGATTAGTCAAGCATGATTTCCCTTTCATAAATCCATGCTGACTTGGACTAATCCTTTTACTGCTATACAAATTCCCCATTATTACCTCTTTAATAATTGACTCCAGCATCTTTCCCACCACAGAAGTCGGGCTAACTGGTCTGTAATTCCCCGCTTTCTCTCTCGCTCCTTTCTTGAAAAGTGGGATAACATTAGCTATCCTCCAATCCACAGGAATTGATCCTGAATCTATTGAACATTGGAAAATGATCACCAATGCGTTCACTATTTCTAGAGCCACTTCCTTAGAAGAGAGGCGAGCAGAAGAGAGATGGGGTGTAGAACAGCGGGGAGGCGGACAGTGGAGAGAGGAGGGGATAGGAGGGGAGAGGAGGGGAGTGGAGGAGAGAGGATGGGTGTGAAGAGGGGAGAGATGAGTGGGGATGGGGCAAGAGGAGAGGTGAGGAGGAAAGGAGAGAGGAGAGTAGAGGTGATGGGGAGAGGAGAGGGTGCAGAGGAGGGGAGGAGAGGAGGAGAAGGGAAGAAAAGAGGAGATGTGGGGAATAGATGAGGGGATGAGGAGTGGCGAGGGGAGGGGAAGGGAGGGGGAGAGGAGAGGAGAGAACAATCTCTCGCCTCCACTATATTAGTTATCTTTGGTGCTGGATTTGAGGGGAGGGGAGAGAGAGAAGCGGGGCAGTGAGGAGATTTACCCTGGAACACAAAACAATTCAGCCAGGTTTTAACACTCTGGCCAATCAACAAACAGCAGGGTAACTGTCTTGCAACATTATTTACATTATTTACAATCCCTTTGCAGCAATCCAATCAAACTCGTGCTTTAACAATACATTGGAGTTCCTCTGCAAGATTCTCATACATACTAACAATTACAAAGATACTTGGACCTTCCTTATCTGAGCTACCGATCTGGGACCTAGACTTCCCGGCACCAGCTAGCAGCCTGTGGCTTCTTATACACAAATTTTGGTCCATTTTGGCTAGGATTTACGAGAAGCAGGGAGGAGAGGAGAGGAGAGGAAAGGGGAGGAGAGGAAATGAGGAGAGGAGAGGAATGGAAAGGAGGGGAGAGGATGGTATGTGCAGGAAATGTGAGGGGGAGGAGATGAGAAGAGAGGAGAGGATAGAGCAGAGGAGAGGAGAGGAAAGGAAACCATCTCTCACCTAGTCCATTTTGCAATTATCTTTGGTGCTTGTTGTGAGGGGAGAGAGAGGGAGAGAGACGGAGAGAGAGGGGTGGAGAGAGGAGGGGAGTAGTGGAGAGAGGAGAGGAGAGGTGGGGGAGATGAAGGGGAGCAGGAGATTGAGGGGAGCAGAGAGGAGGGAGGAGAGGAGAGAAGAGGGGAGGGGAGTGTGGATCTTTCGTCTGAACATGAGTTGACTGGGTGACTTTCCAGTCATTTCTTGAGATGTGACTGTACTGCAACTGCAACTGCAACTGCAACTGCAACTTTAATTCTATAGCACATTTCATACACGAGGCAGACTCAAAGTGCTTCACATAAAAACATGTCATACAATAAAATGAAATAATAAAATGAAATAAAATAGAAGAATTAAAAGAAAATTAAAGCAAAATTAAAAATGCATTAGAGAAAAGTGCAAAAGTTAAAAGTGCAATGTAGTTAAGATTTAGCTGAAAGCTAAAGTAAACATAAAAGTTTTCAGTCTTGTTTTAAAAGTGGTGAAAGTAGGGGCAAGTCTTAAATCTTCAGGAAGTTTATTCCAGCTATTTGTTGCATAGTAACTAAATCCCGCTTTCCCATGTTTTGTATTTGTATTTACTCTGGGAATCACTAACAGATTGGTCTAGAAGGCTTATATAGTGGAAGCATGTCAGTGATATAATTTGGCCCTAAACCATGTAGTGATTTATAGGTGAGCAGCAGGATTTTGAAATCAATTCTCTGACATACAGGGAGCCAATGTAAGGATTTAAGAATTGGTGTAATGTGTTCAAATTTTTTGGTCTTTGTTAGAACTCTAGCAACAGCGTTCTGAACAAGCTGTAGCTGCCTGACAGTTTTTTTTCAGAAGACCTGCAAGGAGACCGTTACAATAATCTAGCCTACTAGTAATAAAGGCATGTACAAGTTTTTCTAAGTCTTGAGCTGACATGAGTCCTCTTAGTCTTGCTGCGTTTTTGAGGTGATAGTAGGCCGATTTTGTTACTGATTTGATGTGAATGTCGAAATGTAAATCTGAATCCATAATAACCCCGAGATTTCTGGCTTTGTTTGAAGCTTTCAGGGACAGAGAGTGAAGGTGTTGGGTTACTTTAAGCCTTTCTTTTTTAGCACCAAAAACATTTATCTCCGTTTTGTCCTTATTTAGTTGGAGGAAATTTTGGCACATCCAGTCTTTGACTTGCTCAATGCACTGGCACAGCAGATCTATGAGGCGATAGTCATTTGGTGATAGCGCTACATAGATTTGTGTGTCATCGGCATAGCAGTGGTGGTCAATATTATTATTTCGCATGATTTGCCCTAGTGGGAGCATGTAGATGTTGAATAAAGAGGGCCCTAAGATCGAACCTTGCGGGACTCCACACGTCACGTTGGTTGGTTCTGATACAAAGTGGCCAATGGAAACAAAATAGTTCCTATCTTGTAGATATGACCTGAACCAACTTAAGACTGTGCCTGAAAGCCCCACCCATTTTTCAAACCTGTCCAAAAATATTGAGTGATCAACAGTGTCGAATGCAGCACTGAGGTCTAATAGCATTAATATTTAAACTTTGCCAGAGTCTGTGTTAAGACGGATGTCGTTTACAACTTTAATAAGGGCGGTCTCAGTGCTATGAAGAGGTCGAAATCATGACTGGAAGTTGTCGTAGCAGCCAGTTGAAGCCATGAAGTGATTAAGTTGCTGGAGGACAACTTTCTCAATGATTTTACTTAGGGAAGGTAGTTTTGATATTGGTCTATAGTTGTTAATAATAGAAGCATCTAGGCTCCGCTTTTTTAAAAGGGGTTTAATAACTGCAGTTTTCAAGGCTTTTGGGAAATTGCCTGATTGAAGAGAGCTGTTAACTATTTGCAGTATGTCTATTGCTAGGCAGTCAAAAACATTCTTAAAGAAGTTGGTAGGTAAAGCATCAAGGCAGCAGGTGGATGGCCTTAGTTGTGTTACCGTTTCCACAAGAGTTTTGGAGTCTATGACATTAAAGCATGTCATCATTGCCACGTTACTTTTGCCTAAACAGGGTGGTGATCCAACATTTTTGTTTGAAGCAGAGATATTGATGGCACGTCTGATGCCTTCAATTTTATCAGTATAAAAGAATGCAAACTCATTGCATTTCTGCGTGGAATGGAGTTCAGGTGGTATTTGTGTTGGGGGGTTGGTCAGTCTGTCAACAGTTGCAAATAGGGTTTTTGCCTTATTAGTGTTGTTGTTAATGATATTGGAGAAAAATGTTTCTCTAGCACGTTTTAAATCTAAATTGTAGGCACGGATGCTCTCTTTATAGATGTCATGGTGAATATGAAGTTTTGTTTTCCGCCAGATGCGTTCAGCTTTCCGGCATTCTCTTTTCTGGGCTGTTACAAAAGCAGTTTTTCTCCAGGGTGCCTTTTGATTACCAGAAATCGTTTTAACCATAACAGGTGCAATGACATCTATAACTTTCACAATTTTGGAATTAAAGTTATCTACAATATCATCAGCAGAACATGGGTTTAGAGGTGGTAACAAGGAGATGGCATTTTTAAAGAGTACATTAGAATGTTCATTTATATACCGTTTATATATACGTCACCAAAAACTTCTGGAGCTTTAGTTCCAGGTCTGATCCTTTTCCTTTCTTCACACCTGCTTTCACAGTCTGTACACCTCTTTCGGCTAGTCCGTTGCTGGACGGGTGTTTGGATGATGTTTGAACGTGGCAGATGTTGTTACTGCTGAGGAACCTGGCAAATTCCTCACACACAAACTGCGTACCATTGTCTGTTACCACCGTTTCCGGTAACCCATGAGATGCAAACAACCGTCTCAGGGCAATCACTGTTGCTGCCGCTGTTCCGTGTCTCACCTGAATGGCTTCAATCCATTTGCTGTGAGCATCGACCACAATCAGCAAATTCTAATCGTCGAGGCTGGCGTAGTCACAGTGAATCCCACTCCACGGTCTCTCAGGAAACTCCCATGGATGGATCTGGGCTGCAACAGGACTATGTTGACTCTGCTGAAAGCTTGGACAATTTCTCCCTTGTTGTTCCAACTCTTTGTTGATTCCTGGCCACCAGACGTATGATCTTGCCAATGCCTTCATTTTCACGATGCCAGGGTGCGTGCTATGCAGTTCTTCAAGGATACTAGTCCTCATCTCCAGATTATCTGGAATGACCACACGTGATCCCCACAGGATTATGTCATCCTCCACTGACAGCTCTTCTTTCTTGCTGGCAAAGGGCTTTACTTCCTCTGGAAGATTCCTTGCACTTGGCCATCCTTCCATGATGTGGTTCTTCACCTTGGAAAGAACCTTGTCCTTCTTGGTGGCTCTCTTCACTTCCTGTGCATCAACAGGGCGTGTGTCCAGATCGGTGAGCAAGTTGATGCGTGTCTCTCATGCATCATCAAGCTCCGTGAGCTCAGGGTGATTCCATGAAGAGTCCTCTTCGTGGATCGGCAAGCGCGACAACGCATCTGCATTCTGGTGTTTCTTGCCTTCTCGATGGACTATCTTGTAACTGTAGGCAGACAGGATCATATGGTATCTTGCTACGCGAGCAGAGGCCATTGGGCTGGCAGGCTTGTGGTCTCCAAAGATTCCCATCAGAGGCTTGTGATCAGTCACAATGGTGAAAGAACTCCCATGTAACTGCTTGTGGAATTTTTCAGTCCAAAGTTATGGATAAACCCTCCTTTTCATATTGTGCGTAGTTCACTTCGCTGGGCTTGAGAGTGCGTGAAGCAAAAGATATCGGATGTTCTTGTCCATCTGAATCCACATGGCTTATCACAACACCTAAGCCATAGGGGCTTGCATCAATTTGGAGAAAGATTGTTTTGGCTGGATCGTAATGCATCAGCACACTATCACTCTGAAGAAGACACTTAGATCTCTGGAATGCCTGCTTTTGTTCCTTTTCCCATGTCAACTTGGGATCAGGCTTGCTGCATCTCCTCCCACTCTTTGAATCTGCTGATCTGTACTCATCCTTCAGCATTAGAGTCAACGGTGCAATCTCCTGTGACAGGTTGGTATAAACTTCTGTAATACCCAAGTTAGCCGAGGTATGCCTGGAGTTGGCTTTGGTTCACAGGCCGCTTTGCTTCCCGCACCGCATCAACTTTGTCTTGAAGAGGACGAAGACCATACTTGTTCAGTCGATGTCTGAGATAGTCGACTGACTCTTGCATCAGTGCACACTTCTCCTTCTTCAGACGTAACCCACTGGTTTCTACTCCTGACAGGACTGCTTCCAGGTTCCTGAGGTGCTCTTCGTCAGTCCTTCCGCTGATGATGATATCAAGATACGGCTTGCACATGGGAATATCCACTAGCAGGCTCTCCATTGGTCTCTTGAACATGGCTGGTGCGCTGGATATCCCAAAGGGTAACCTGGTGTACTCGAAGAGACCTTTGTGTGTATTGATTGTGGTGAACTTCCGAGCTTCATGGTCTAACTCTATCTGATGATAGGCATGGGAGAGGTCTAATTTAGAGAACTGTGCTCCTCATTCTAGTTCCTGCAGGAGATCCTCCAATGTTGGAAGTGGATACTGTTCCACTTTCAGCACATTATTTGCTGTGAGCTTGTAATTGCCACAGACTCTCATGCTCTCATCCGGTTTCGTAACAGCTATGATCGGCCATGCGAAATCTGCTGTCTTCACCCGCTTGATAATCCCATCCTACAGCAAGTCATCCAATGCGGTATTAATCTGCTTTCCAGCAGCATATGAAACAGGAACTGCCTTGTAAAACGTTGCCCCACTGTTTTCATCTTGTGGATATATTTTGGCTTGGTATCCCTTCAGTACTCCATGGGTGCGGTTATCAAACAGCTTGTTGAGTATTGAGCTCATGGCCTCTTGCAAACTGTGTATACTACTCGGTGGACTTAGGCTTGGATCCGTCGTGTTCTGGCTGGCCATATTTGACAGCAATCCAGGGTACTTCCTCAACCAGTCTCTCCCCATTAGGCTTGCACATTTCTTTACTACCACTAGGGCCAGCGTTTCTGGGTCCTGTGAGGTTCGAGCTGTACCTGCACCGCTGCTTGTCCGTAAATGTCTATCTTCTCACCTGTGTAGGATTTCAGCTTGAGGCTACAGGGATCTAGTCTGGGGTCTTGACCGAGTTTTCTGAAGACTTCTTCTGTTACAATAGTCCATGGATTGGTACTATCCAGTGTCAACTTCTAGTTGTACCTCCCTGCCGTTCACTATCACAGTGGCTGTATACGGGTCGGAGTTTGTCAACTTGTTGATCGATTCATCTTCCAAGTTGCTCAGCGGTGCCTCCAAGTGGTTTGCTTTTTTCTGGAATTGTCTCCTCCTCTGCTGGTAAGCTCTAACAGCATCACACTGGCTTTTGGTGTGACCCGTTCCCGAGCACCTGAAGCACCTACTATCTCTAAATTTACACGTTGCTGGCTCATGGCTGCCGCCACATCTCCAGCACTTCTTGGAGAATTGAACCTTGACTCTGGATGCCCTTGGTGGACTCCTTGTCTTCTTTAGTCCAGTCTCCTTCCTTTGAAGCTCATGGACGGAGGTAGCATCATCTTGAGGCCTTCCGATCTTCTTGATCTACAACTTGTTTAACAACCTCCATCGCTGTCGCCATATTGACTGCGTTCTCAAAGGTTAATTTTAGTGTACCCATCCTACCACCAATCTATCCCTTAGCATATTCTCCAGTTCCTTAATATTACACCCATCACTTAACTGCTGAAGCCTTGCTAGGAACTGAGGGATTGTTTCATTTCCAATGTTGAATAGATTCAGGATCAGTTCCTGTGGATTGGAGGATAGCTAATGTTATCCCACTTTTCAAGTAAGGAGCGAGAGAGAAAACGGGCAATTACAGACCAGTTAGCCTGACTTCGGTGGTGGGAAAGATGCTGGGGTCAATTATTAAAGAGGTAATAATGGGGCATTTGGATAGCAGTAAAAGCATTAGTCCAAGTCAACATGGATTCATGAAAGGGAAATCATGCTTGATTAATCTCCTGAAAGTTTTTGAGGATGTGACAAGTAAAATGGATGAAGGGGTGCCAGTGGATGTAGTGTATCTAGACTTTCAGAAAGCCTTTGATACGGTCCCGCACGGGAGACTGGTGACTAAAATTAGAGCACATGGTATTGGGGGTAGGGTGTTGACATGGATAGAAAATTGGTTGGCAGACCGGAAGCAAAGAGTAGGAGTGAACGGGTCCTTTTCAGAATGGCAGGCAGTGGCGAGTGGAGTGCCGCAAGGCTCGGTGTTGGGGTCGCAACTGTTTACCATATATATTAATGATTTGGAAGAGGGAATTAGGAGCAACACTAGCAAGTTTGCGGATGACACAAAGCTGGGTGGCAGTGTGAACTGTGAAGAGGATGTTAGGAGGTTGCAGGGTGACCTGGACAGGTTGAGTGAGTGGGCAGATGCGTGGCAGATGCAGTATTATATAGCTAAATGTGAGGTTATCCACTTTGGTGGCAAAAACAAGGGGTCAGATTATTATCTCAATGGGGTTAGGTTAGGTAAGGGGGAGATGCAGCGAGACCTGGGCATCCTTGTATACCGGTCACTGAAAGTTGGCTTACAGGTACAGCAGGCAGTGAAGAAAGCTAATGGAATGTTGGCCTTCATAACAAGAGGATTTCAGTATAGGAGTAAAGAAGTTCTTCTGCAGTTGTATAGGGCTCTGGTGAGACCACATCTGGAGTATTGTGTGCAGTTTTGGTCTCCTAATTTGAGGAAGGACATCCTTGTGATTGAGGCAGTGCAGCGTAGGTTCACGAGATTGATCCCTGGGTTGGCGGGACTGTCATATGAGGAAAGATTGAAAAGTCTAGGCTTGTATTCACTGGAGTTTAGAAGGATGAGGCGATATCTAATAGAAACATATAAAATTATAAAAGGACTGGACAAGCTAGATGCAGGAAAAATGTTCCAATGTTGGGCGAGTCCAGAACCAGGGGCCACAGTATTAGAATAAAGGGGAGGTCATTTAAGACTGAGGTGAGAAAAAACGTATTCACCCAGAGTTGTGAATTTATGGAATTCCCTGCCACAGTGGGCAGTGGAGGCCAAGTCACTGGATGGATTTAAGAGAGAATTAGATAGAGCTCCAGGGGCTAGTGGCATCAAGGGATATGAGAAGAAGGCAGGCACGGGTTATTGATAGGGGGCGATCAGCCATGATCACAATGAATTGTGGTGCTGGCTCAGGGCCGAATGGCCTCCTGCACCTAGTTTCTATGCACCTGGTTTCTATGTTTCTATTTGCTTATGTGCATGTATAGAACCGGTATCTTTGCACTATTTATGTTTGTTTTGTTGAGAAATGAGCAATTAACGCCTCCTTACATTCCTCGTACGCTTTACTACCGGGCTTTGCTGGCTGCAGTAACGCACGTATGGTGTGATAACCCTTCCTTCCTAAACCTGTAAGGAACAATGCTCTTTTCTTGTCTTCTGAAGTGACATCGTTTGAAATGAACCAAGCCTCCAGTACTTCGGTCCATTCCTCAAAAGTATACCCTGATTCTAACTGGGGCACATTCCCAACGATTGTATTAGCCATGGTTACACTGTTCCTACTCAGGTACATAACGTGCCATCCTCTAGGGCCTGTCCCACGGGCAGGCAATTCCAGGCGGTAAGCGCGGCGTAGCAGGAAGTGAGGACCGCGCGGTGTCGGTCCCACGCAGATCGCCGGAGCCGTATGTAGTTGGTCCCGACACCGCGCGGGGCTCAGAAAAACTGACACTGTCCAAAAATCCCGTGCACCAACGGCCTGCCGCTCCGTTGCCGTCTCGACGCCACGATCACCGCCTGGACGGCGCGCACCATCTCGACATAGTAGGCTAGCGCGTTGCGTTGCGCAATGACGTCATCACCCGACGCCGCGCTCGCTGCATGCTCGTGGGACAGGCCGTACGGTAAACACTCGGCCTCCGCGCGGCAACCGCTTCCGGTTAGGTTGCGCTTGCCGCATGCTCGTGGGACAGGCCGTACGGTGGCACCCGCGCAGCAGCGGTCCCCACTTCCTGCTACGCCGCGCTTACCACCTGGAATCGCCTGCCCGTGGGACAGGCCCTTTACACAATGTTCACTGCAATGGATATTCCTTTACAATATCACTGAGCAGTTATCCAGTAAATTCACTACCAATAATTCTTCTCTTATACTAATCGATTTATACTAATATAATAATATAATAATATACTAATATAATAATTGGGAGGAGAGAGGACATACTAATAATAATATACTAATATAATAATATACTAATATAAATGCAATGCACGCATATATCCTCTAAATTATTGTTATCAATAAACAATACAGTAAATTCATAAAGTCCAGCTTTTGCTGCGATGAATTCACTGTTCCAACTTGACTGTCTCTGGAATCCACTTCTAGTTTCTAGCCAAAGATACCAGAGGAGCCAAGATAAACCACTTGACGAAAAAGCCGTAGTATGGTCATGGGCTCATGGGTACTTTTATTCGCGCCATTTTGGGAATCTGTCAGGTCTCACGTTTGATCTAGTTTCTGTTTCTTATTGTTTTTATTGGTTGCATTCTTGTTTTATTTTGGTGTCTCGCATCTCCTTTCGTTTCAGGTCCCATTTCCTGTCATGTCGTTTCCCCTCGTGTGATTGTGGGCCCCGCCATGATGGGTTTCACCTGTGTCTCGTTATCCCCTGTTAGGCTGTGTATTTAAGGCCTTTGTGTTTTAGTTCTCATTGCCAGTTCGTTGTGTATGTTACTTTGTATCACCTCGTGCCAGCTCTGGAAATCTTTTGACCTTGTTATCTTGACCAGCACCTGTGTTCGACCACTGTTTTTGCCTGCTCCTCGATTGTACTGTTGCCTCCGTTTTTGCTTACCTGTGGACCGATTAAACTGAAAACTGATCTGCCCTGTGTCTGAGCCTGCATTTGAGTCCTCCTCCTCGTTCAGTTCTGATAGAATCGAATATATGATGGGGTTTTTTAATGGGCTTCTGTCATGGCGTCCACATCTACCAGCGTAGCGAGCCGTTGTGCTATAGTGCAATTCGAGCACTTTATAGCAGTCATTCTTCAGGTTCCCCACTAAAGACAAAAGGTAAGAAAACAATTATAACTTTCTGTCTTGAGGCCTGCCCCATCTCTTCCTATAGTTCAGATCGCGGAGCCGGGGGTCGCCAGAGGTATTGCTCTGAAGTCTGGCCCCATAACAGCCTGAAGCCGTGGTGTGTGGAGCTTCTAGTCGTGGGGGCAGCGTGCACTTTCCCTCGTGGAGTCTGGGATTCCTTGCCGGAGAAGAGCTCCGACTGCCGGACCGCATGAAGCCCCGGTCTCCGGTAGGAGGCGGCCGATTCAGGACCTCCAAGCCGCGGAGATCCCGAATCAGCTTGTATTTAAGCCGGTTTGAAATAGTGTTTAAAATACAGGATAAATGGTGTTAAATATACACAATGTACATGGATCAGTGGTGTTTAAAATACATGATAAATGGAGTTATAGGGAGCAACGACATGCCACGAGGAGCACACATTAAAGCCTTAATTTCCTTCCCAGTGTATGATGACTGTAACATATATAATTCTATTCTTATGATCCCGAGAATGTATTATATTATATAAGACATTTTTTGGTACATGAGCAAGTTTTAGAAAGTCTTCTTTTATAGACTTAGACTTAGCACAATAATAAAGGTAGACAAAAATGCTGCATAATTTCTCCGGCATTTTTGTCTACCTTCGATTTTCCAGCATCTGTTGTTCCGTCTTAAACAATAATAAAGGTATCAATTTTTACAGTGCTGTACATTTTTGTTTTTTTTCTTGTTGTAAGGCATGCATGGTATTGTAAGCTCTTCTACATTTAAGATAAATCAAGTCAAGTCAAGAGAGTTTATTATCATGTGCGCCAGATAGGACAATGAAATTCTTGCTGTGCTTCAGCACCATAGAATATAGTAGGCATGAATACAGATTTTACTTCGGAGTCACGTGAGTGACTACGTGAAGAAGAGCCCGTCCAGCCGCACACATGTCATATCGTCAGACGCATAGCGCAGCGACCGTGTGTGGAGGAGCAAAGCTCCTCCAAGCGGTGAGTAAGTAAAAGCCTGAAGGTAAGTGCTTTCTCTTTCGCTTTCAGGTCACCTTCTTCGTTAGACTTGTAGTGGAGTTCCACACAAGTTAGTATGGAGAGAGGGCGTAGAGGGAGGAGACGTACTGCAGGTAAACATCAAGAAGACCGCGGGTCTGAGGGTAGCGGGCGTCTGTTAGAAGAGTCGGTGGCAGGGAGGCCATCAACTCCAGATGCGGTTGAAAGTACCGTTACAGCGCCATTGGGGCGCAAGGCTGGGCAAAAGTCCGTGCGACCAGTAAACTCTGAGGAGTCCGACCCATAGGTTAATCCTCCTCAGTCAGAAGTTATGGCTGCTAGGGTCGCTAGCCTAGAATTCCTCATGGGGAAAATTATATATCAAGAACCTCATCAGGAGGAATATAGTCCGCGTTGGCCTATGGGAGAGACAGCACAGGGAGTGCCTTGGATGGGTCAGGCACAGCGTAGGCCTACAGGAGAGCCATCGCCCGAGATGTCTGGAAAAAGACAGTATATGTGTTGGCCTACAGGAGGGCCAGTGCCAGCAGCACCTGAAATAAGGCTGCCTATGCGTGGGCCTACAGGAGAGCCCGCGCGCGGAGAATCTGGTAAAGAATTTACTATGCGTAGGCCTATGGAAGAGCCAGTGCTAGAATCACCTGAAACAGGGATGCCAGAAATCCCCCATAATGAAGAGGAACATCAAGATTCAGATGATGAATCATATGAGGACCAGAGCCCAATAACAGAGCCCTAAAATACCAGGTCTGGCACAAAAGTTTGCTGTACCCAGATTAACAGGGGAATCTTTGGGAGATGAATTAGCAATGACTATAAATTACTTGCTCTCCCATCAGCTCTAGGAATTAACCATGGATGAGACTGTCAAAAAATATGAAACCCCGCAGAATTGTGCTCTGCTAGCAGTCCCAGCGGTGAATAACGTGATATGGGTCTATTTGGGCATTAAGAATTGAAATTGCAACGAATGTTGAAATTACTGGTGTCAGGCATTGCGGCTTTCGCCAGAGCTTTGGATGAGGAGCATGTGTCTGCTTCACAACAGGATGCCTTAGCACTCATGTGTAGTGCGCACTTTGAAATAAACTGTATTCGTAAAAGTGCCATAAGACCTAATATTCACCCTAAGTTTACGAGGCTCTGTAAACCATTTAATATTCAATTGCCTAATCTGTTTTTTGGAGAGAATCTAGCCAAAAGTGCAAAAGACCTGAATGAAGAAGCAAAAACCGTGGGAATGATGAAACCACCGGTGCATAGCAGATCAATTCGAAGGCAGTATCCCTACCGACGGATGTCTGGGGCTGGAGAAGGAACAAGTCGATCTTTACCATATATGTGTTATTGGCACACTGCTCCTGGGAGGTTACAGTATCCCCACTAAGAGTAGGGGACAACATTTGCCATCGGCAAACCCCGAGGTAGGTGGGTCTGGTCCGGTAAGCGACATATTAAATGTTTCACACCCACAAGTCGGAGGTAGATTACAATTCTTCCTAAAAGAATGGCAACAAATTACAAATGATGCGTTTATACTGTGCAGTATTGTGGGATTTAGAATTGAATTCTATCCATATTTGGATCCTCCTACTCAGCATATTTCATGCCGGACACGTATTAGAATACGCAGATTCAGGCAGAACTACAAATATATTGCTAAAAAAAAGGTGTAATGGAGAAGTCAGTTGATCAACACCATCAATTTGTGTGAAGTATTTTTCATAGACCGAAAAAGGATGGTGGGTGTAGAATTATTCTAGATCTGACAAGTCTTAACCCTTTTGTACAGTATAAACATTTTAAAATGGAAACATTTACAAATGCCATTCAGCTTGTTTCAAAAGAATGCTATATGGCGAGCATAGATCTGCAAGATGCATATTATTCTGTGGCTGTGCATGGTAATGACCGGAGATACTTAAAATTTAGATGGATGTCAATTATGGCAATTTAAAGCATTGCCTGATGGTTTAACTTCAGCTCCAAGACTATTACAAAATTAATAAAACCAATTTTAACACTACTAAGAGCTCAGGGCCATTTGCTAATGGCTTATTTGGATGATATTCTGATTGTGGGAGACACTTTGGCTACATCAGAAACATCAGTGTCAAGAGTTCAGCTCATTTTCGAGAAAATAGGATTCATTATTCACCCACAGAAATCAAAACTATTACCAAGCACAAAAATTGATTACCTGGGGTTTACCATTAATTCAGAACACATGGTAAGCACTTTGCCAAAAGATAAGAGGCTGCAGTTAATTGAAGGTTGTATTAAGCTCATTACAGAGTACCAACCCTCAATTAGACAAGTAGCAAGCTTGTTGGACCACTGCATTATCAACATTTGCAGTGAGCTAAGGTACAAGCATTAAGGATTAATGCAGGGCATTTTGATAGGCCCATGCAATTGGCAATTGAGCCTATTATGTAATTAGAATGGTGGATTACCAATGTCTCTAATGCTTCCAGACAAATTCTGGTTGAAACACCTTCCATTATTCTACAGACTGATGTAAGTGCTCTAGGTTGGGGCGCCACTAATACTGTTTCCAGCTGTGATGGAATGTGGAGGAAGTACCTTTGCTCGAAAATCAAGGTATAAATTACCTAGAACTTTTCGGAACATTTTATGAGCTGAAAGCTTATTGTTCTAATATGGAAAAATTGCATGTTCAGGTACAGATTGACAATACTACAGCTGTAGCATATGTAAATCATATGGGTGGTATCAAGTCAGAATCTTGTGATAGATTGGCAAATGTAATCTGGACCTGGTGTATTACCAGAAAGATTTGGCTGTCAGCAATCTACCTACCAGATAGATTCAACATAGTTGCAGACACAAGGTCACGTAAATTCAATGAAATATAGAATGGATGTTGCATCATGAAATATTTAATAAAATTGTGGCACAATTTGGAATGCCAGAAATTGACTTGTTTGCATCAAGACTTAACCACCAATTGCCTAAGTATGTGTCATGGGAGCCAGATCCTGGTGCAGTGGTGGATGCTTTCTCGCTACATTGGGGTGGTATGTTTCTGTATGCATTTCCTCCGTTTTGCCTCATTAATCAGTGTATACAGAAAATTAAACAGGACTCAGCTTCAGGGTTTTGGTGGTGCCAGACTGGCCTACACAGCCATGGTACCCGCTGGTGTTAAAAATGATCACAAAACCTCTTATGATTATTCCTAAGCAGGAAAACCTGCTTGTAAACCCTGTAACTGATGAACCACATCCTTTACATGATCGTATTGGTTTATTGATTTGCAGATTCTAAGAAGGCCATATCTTGGAAGAGGATTATCAGAGCGTACTGTGGATGTTATGGCAGCAGCCTGGAGGAATAGTACCCAGAAGCAGTACATTTCTTATATAAGGAAATGGGAGGTATTTTGTTCACAAAAGAATATTACATATCACACTGCAGACGTTTCAGATGTGTTTCTTTCAACTCTTTATTTCGATTTAAATTTAAGCTATAGTGTGATCAATACTGCAATACTCTTCTGCATATTTATGCAGGGAATCAGAGCAAAATCCTATAGGATCACATCCTTGCGTCTGTAGGTTTATGAAGGGAATTTTCAATTCCAATCCTCCTAGACCCAGGTATACAGAAATCTGGAATGTAAAAGACGTACTTATTCTGCTGTGCCAATGGGTGCCTATTGAAGCTCTGTCATTGGCCAAAATTACCATGACATTAGTTATGCTCATGGCATTAGTTTCAGCACAAAGAGTGCAAACATTGCAGAAGTTACGAATAGACAGGATGAAAATAGCAGCAGATGCCATTACATTATATGTCTATGATTTGCTAAAACAGAGTAGACCTGGGTTCACAGGATGTAAGTTGGTTTTTGCAGCATATCCTGCGGATCCATGTCTATGTGTAGTAGCACATTTACGATGTTACATTAAAGCAACCAGAACCTTAAGAGGTGCAGAATCAGCATTTTTTGTCAGCTATAAGAAACCGCATAAGAAAGTGTCGGTACAGACTATTTCAAGATGGCTGAAGCACGTGTTGGTTGATGCCGGTATTGATACTGACAAATTTAAATCTCATTCCACCAGGGCAGCATCAACATCGGCAGCAAAGGATTTGGACGTTCCAATAGACCTTATCCTCGCGGCCGCAGCATGGGCAAGTGAACGGATGTTTCACAAGTATTACCATAAGGAGATTAAAGATCCCGGGTTGGTACACAAAAATGCTGGAGAAACTCAGCGGGTGCAGCAGCATCTATGGAGCGAAGGAAATAGGCAACGTTTCGGGCCGAAACCCTTCTTCAGACTGATAGGGGGTGGGGAGAAGAAAGGAAAAAAGGCGGAGGAGGAGCCCGAGGGCTGGGGGAGGGGAGGAGACAACCAGAGGGCTGATGAAGGGGAGGGGACAGCAAGGGCCAGCAGAATTGGGAGAATTCAATGTTCAAGCCCCCAGGATGTAGACTGCCCAAGTGCATTTCCTCCAATTTCCGGTGTTGCTCGCTGTGGCCATGGAGGAGACCCAGGACAGAGAGGTCAGATACGGAATGGGAGGGGGAGTTGAAGTGCTGAGCCACCGGGAGGTCAGGTTGGTTATTGCGGACCGACCGGAGGTGTTCGGCGAAACGATCGCCAAGCCTCCGCTTGGTCTCACCGATGTAGATCAGCTGGCATCTAGAGCAGCGGATGCAATAGATGAGGTTGGAGGAGATGCAGGTGAACCTCTGTCGCACCTGGAATGACTGCTTAGGTCCTTGAATGGAGTCGAGGGGGGAGGTGAAGTGACAAGTGTTGCATCTCTTGCGGTTGCAAGGGAAAGTACCCGGGGAGGGGGTGGTACGGGAGGGAAGGGAAGAATTGACAAGGGAGTTACGGAGGGAGCAATCTTTGCGGAAGGCAGACATGGGGGGAGATGGGAAGATGTGGCGAGTGGTGGGGTCACGTTGGAGGTGGCGAAACTGACGGAGGATCACTTGTTGTATGTGACGGCTGGTGGGGTGAAAGGTGAGGACTAGGGGGACTCTGCCCTTGTTGTGAGTGGGGGGATGAGGAGAGAGAGAGAAAGATCCCGGGTTATTTGGTGGTGCAGTTTTGGATTCAGTATTAAGTCCCCAATTATGATAAAGGGGTTACTATTGTTGTGATAAATAAAACCATTAACTGATTACATCTATGTTGTGCTTATGCATTGTTGATTGCTTTACTCATTTAGAGTCAATCGATGCAGTGAGACGCCTGGATTTGAATCTACGGCGTGAAATCACAGAGCTTTGAAATCTTCACGTAGGCACTCACGTGACTCCGAAGTAAAATAGTAAGATTAAATGAGAACTTACCAGTTTGAAGTTTGATCTTTATTTTATAAGGAGTTACGTTGAGGGACTACATGCCCTCCGCTCCCACCCTCATAAAGATCGAGCTGGTAGTTCTAGTCTTTACGTATCTTACTATCATCGGTAATTGTTGTCTGTGATTTCACTCCGCTACTTTGAAGATTGACGCGTGTGCGGCTGGACGGGCTCTTCTTCACGTAGTCCCTCAACGTAACTCCTCATAAAATAATGATCAAACTTCAAACTGGTAAGTTCTCGTTTAATCTTACTAATTTATTCAGTAGGTATAAATTGACCTATTAGAGGAAAAATGCATCTTCAATATACATGTCTCTCCCCACCCCTGAAAACAATTGCATTTAAGTGACATATCATGCATTCTGCAGTTATGTAGATATGATCAGATTTGTTCTTATAAGTTCATTCTATATGAGATTTTACTGTAATTTCAGATGTTGACAGTGGGTCCAGAATACTGGTTGATAAGATCTCCTATAGCGAACTACGGAGTACTTGTCAAAGAACTGCCGTCTTTGTTCTGAACACCGTGTATATTTCACACATAAAACAATAAATTATGTAAATCTTACCGTCAATGACAGAAATAAAAAGGGTTATCCTTGTTTATGAATTTTGATGTAGAATGATTAATAATTGAGTGGATTGATGCAATATACTGCTAACCCACAAATGTTTAGTTATGAGATATTCACATTTAAAAACTCACTCAGTAGCTCGCGTGCCTGCGAGCGGCCGCCGGGACCGGACAGCGGAACCGCAGCTGGACTCGGGGCTCGCAGGTGACCTGGGAACTGCAGCTAATCCCGGAGGGTCCTGGCCCCTATGCAAAAAAGGCTGCGGACCCCTGTACTAAACCAATCCATCGATCCTGTCCAGCCATCTTTTTTTCAAAATTTAGCAACTCAAATGGTGGTGCGTCTTCATTGCCGGGAAATACGGTAGCTCATTTCCCTCAAATATATGTTAGATTTTCTTCAAATATATGTTAAATTAAAAACTAAACTATGGTAGCAATGCACAGTATTCATGTCTAAAGCTCGCACTTCTGCATCAATGTAGGTATGTATACACTATATTTCTTTACACTAATATAGAATGAAAAAATATCTTGGCATGTGTTCATTTATATTTTATTCACAATATTAGGATTTCAGGGAGAGAGGTTGAATGAAAGGAAAAAAAGTTCAACAAAATTAGAGGAGATCACAAGAAAGAAACTAGAGAAATATACAGTACATATGTGTGTTATATATTTATAAACATATATATCACACATATATATATATGCATCATATATGTATATAATGAATATATGTGTTTATATATATATATATATATATTTATTTATTTTTATTTATTTTTATTTATTTTTATTTATTTTTATTTATCTTTATTTATTTATTTATATTTATTTATTTATTTATATTTATTTATTTATATTTATCTATTTATTTATATTTATCTATTTATATTTATCTATTTATATATATCTATTTATTTATATATATTTATTTATTTATTTATTTATATTTATTTATATATATATATATATATATTTATTTATATTTATATATATATATATATATATATATATATATATATATATATATATATATATATATATATATATATATATATATATATATAAGAAACTAGAGAAATATGTATGTGTTATATAATTATACATCAATATCACATTTATATACGTGTGTGTATCGTATATATATATAATATATACACGTGTTTATAATATATAAATATAGGCAAATATATTGGCTTATGGCTTATGTTCCTTATATCTTATAGGCATACAAAAAGTCAAATCAAATGCTTTAAATCAAAGTTGCTTCTGATCCATGAGGAAGTTTGAAATCTATTATCTCTATCTTGCCACTCACACACAGAAACACACACATACCGTTCCCCCACAACACTGATTAAACCAAAGATCATAGAATACATATGGTCCAGAGACCTTTCATTGCGCATTGTCGCCCATTTTAAACGCAGTTTCCCTTTTTATTATATTTTTAAAGAAGCACCTTATTTATTATAAACAAAGATAATAATAGTCTAACATAGAAGGCTAAGAGACCAAGATAAACTGCTAAATCCAATGGACTAAATCCGTGGATTAAACTGCGAGGCATAACGGGGATCGGGATCTTATTCCTAAAATGGTGGAAGTGACGTTCCGTTGCGTTCCGATACGTACTACACGTCAGTCCATTGGATTTCGTAGGAGTGGTCTATCTTGCTCCTCTAGTATCTTTGACCAAAGATCCTATAGCGGAGCAAGATGGACCACTCCTGCGATAAACACGTAGTACGGTCATAGGCAGATTCATGGGTAATAATAGGACCCATTTCCGTAACCAGCTTCCGTCCATCTTGCTTCCCCGCACTGGTATCTTTGCTTTGTCCATGGTGTCCACGTCTACCAGTGTTGCATTCTGCTCTGCGGTAAATTGCTCCAATCGGCAACGTAGGCGACCCGACTTGCTTTCTTCAGGTTCCCCATTAAGGAGGAAAGGTAAGAAAACATTTATTACTTCTGCGGCATATTGAAAATGTTATTTAATCTGTTCAATCTCTCACTGTAGTTAGATCATAGAGCTCAGATAGTCGAGTCCTCATGGCAACATCCTTGTAAAAATCTTCTCTTTCTACCTCTCTGTTATTTAATGCAGAATAAGCACATATTGACTGTTTTATTCTGAGAATTTTATTAAGTCCGCCCAAACTCTCACTATAGTTCAGATCTTAGAGCTGGGTGCTCCCCTTTGTCTCAAATACAGTCGGGGCCTCGTGGCCACATCCTTGTAAAAATGTTCTCAAGAGCATTTTCTTTCTACCTCTCTGTTATTTAATGTAGAATAAGAACATATTGACTGCATGATATTTTCTGTAATTTCAGATGTCGACAGTGGGTCCAGAATACTCGTCGACATGACTCCTACACCGAACTGCGGAGTATTTGTCAAATAACTGCCGTCTTTAGGTACACGAAAGTGCTGGAGAAACTCAGCGGGTGCAGCAGCATCTATGGAGCGAAGGAAACACGCAACGTTTCGGGCCGAAACCCTTCTTCAGACTTTCAACTGCCGTCTTTGTTCTGAGCATTTCGAACTCGACTTGTTTTCCAACAAGCAGACCAAGAACAGGTTAAATTGAAATGCAGTTCTAACGCTCTTTGACATCCCTAACCCACCGAAACATCTGTCTACCCAACGCAGGATACTGAAGAGGAAGAATGAGAACCTCCCATCTTCACCGAAGCTTCAAAGCAGCAAAGAGGCAAGTAATTTTTTTATTAAAATTGATTTTCTCACTTTTGCTGAATTACAATGCTGTATCCTAACTGATACAATTGTCAGTGGCACAATATGTAATAGCATGTATGACACATATTTTCATGTGTGAGATGTTCGAGAACATTCCAGAGCAAACGCCGGATCGCCGCTCGCCAACCCTGTGTCTCGGCGACGTGCGGCCACCATCAGCCGTGGTGAGAGAGGAGCGGGCAAAAAGGGACCCTGACTTGGACCGGAGCAGCAGACAGCCGCAGTAAGCAACGCGTCCTGGGAGAAGGTTTCATGCAAGATCATTATTTAACTTTCAATTTCACTTCGGAGTCACGTGTGTGACTACGTGAAGAACCCGCCAGCCCGCATGCGCATCATTACCTCTACTGCATGGCGCCACGACTGGCTGGCAGACGCGTCGCTCCTGCCACCGTTAAGTTAAAAGACCGCAGGTAAGTTCTAGAGCTTATTCTGAGGTCGTGTATTCGTTCAAACTTGTTTTGCAGGGTCGCTACAAGTTGAACGAGAAATATGGACAAAATGAAGACTAGACGGTCCGCGGGGAGATCCGCGGGTAGCGGCGGGACGTCAACTTCACCACCCCAGCCGCTGATGATAATTCCAGCGACTGCAGACTTGGTGTCTCTGCAGAGCACCGTGGCTATCCCGAGGGGGGGGGGAGCCAAGCAGAAGTCTGCGAGGCCTATAGACTCAGATGAGTCGGGCCAGGAGGGTGCAAGTCCCACTACGGATAGAGTCGCCGGATGCCTGTCCTGTATTGAGCACCTCATGGAGAGGATGCTCCAACGTGATGCACTCCTTAGATCAGAGTTATATCAGCGCGGGTCTCCGAGAGAGCTCACGGCAGCACCTGATACTGGGCTACTAGATGTCTCCCTCTCTGAGGAGGGGAGCATCCATAGTCAGTTGTGGGCTGACTCGGAGTTCGGCAATATGTCCAGTGGGCATACTAAAATGCACAGGCAGCGAGGAACAGAGACCACTCGCCATAACATCAAAATTTGCGATGCCATCGCAAACTGGAGAGCCGTTCGAAGAAGAACTGGCGGCAAATATCAAATATCTGGCTTCACACCAGCTTCAAGACGAAGTAATGGTGGACACGGCCATGAGGCACCACACACCCATTTACCGTGCTTCTTTAAGTGTGCCGGCTGTCAACAGCTCAATATGGAATCATCTGGGTGGAGGCTTAAGGAACCAGGAGCTAAAACTCCAGAAAAGTCTGGGCCTGCTGGCTTCAGGCATCACGGCTTTTGCCACATCAGTGAATGGAGTTCCATTGTCGGAGGACCAACAAGATTCGCTTGCTCTACTATGCAATGCGCACTTCAAGATCAACTGCTACCGAAAGAATGCCATCCGGCCCACCCTCAATCCTAAATTTGCAGCATTATGTAAACCCAGTCGCCGAACTACCTATTTGGTGAAAACCTACCTAAACAGGTCAAAGACCTGGATGACGAGGCAAAAGCATTGGGGCTAATCCAGCCTTCATCAGCCTACAGAGCTTCGGCAACATCCATATGCCTCTACCAGCAGCAATCATTTCCCTGAAGCTGGTAGCAGCATGAAGTCGGACAATTATGAGTCAAAGTCTTTTTTAGGGCATAGCCAAGGCTGCCCCTCCTCTAAAATGCGCACCTGGTATACTCCAGGAGCTCTACCCCCCAGAGCTCGGGGACGGAAATTCATTCCACGGAGCCACCAATTACCATGAAGGTAGGTGGATATGATTCTTTTAGAACATAGGGTGTGCACCACTCACAAGTTAGGGAATTAGCTATTTTAAACCTTTGCATTATTAAACATTTGGCATTACAGAGATGCAGGAGTCACCAGTTCCTTTATGGTACAAGTACTAACCACCTAGAGTTAATGGGTGCACGCTATGGGTTGAGACTAATTGCGTGAATATGCATCAGAGTGCAGCGAGGTAATCAGAGTGCAGCGAGGTAATCAGAGTGCAGCGAGGTAATCAGAGTGCAGCGAGGTAATCAGAGTGCAGCGAGGTAATCAGAGTGCAGCGAGTAATCAGTGGCAGTTGGAACGGAAGGGACGTCACGACCGCGGTGCCACAGGTGCCACAGGTGCGGCCCGGGCTGTCACCGAGGGAGGAAGGACGGAGCTGCGGCTCGAGAGGCTAACAGAGCTAAGAGGTAGGCCACGCACTGCAAGGGAGCAGTGGACCAGACAGAAAGAGCGGACGGAATTACCACTAGACAGCCAAACCAGTAGGTAATTTACGGCTGGGGTAAGTACTTTCCCATTTATAGGAGGTAGGATTATATAAATAAGGGGTGTTTTAATACAGTAATCCGGGTAGGGGATTCTTAATAGGACCAGTTAATTACTTATATAAGATGGGCGGCCAGGAGATGTGCCAATACTGTGAGATGTGGGAATTTGTCGACACCATTGATGTAGATGATCCCTACAGCTGCAGTAAGTGTTTGAGGCTAGCGGAACTCGAGCTCCGCATTGATGAGCTGGAGACCCAACTTCATACGCTGCGGTGCATCAGGGAGGGGGAGTATTACCTGGATGTTTTGTGCCAGGGGATGGTCACACCGACCAGTTTAACTAATTCAGTAGTTAGTGAGCAGGGAAAGGAAGGTATGGCCATAAGCGAGGCAGGTAGGGGGAACCAGGAGGAGATGCGGCAGGAGCCACAGCCCTTGTCCCTGACGAGCATGACCGAGGCTCTTACTCAATGTGAGGACGGGATCAGGGGCTGTGGGAGGGATGAGCAACCTGGCTGCAGCACCGTGGATCAGGGGGCCATTCAAGAGGGGGGAGTTAGAAGAAATGCCGTTGTGATAGGGGATAGTATTATTCGGGGGGTAGATAAGGTTCTCTGCGGCCAGCAGAACATGTCCCGAAGGCTGTGTTGCCTACCCGGTGCTAAGGTTAAGGATATCTCTGCGATGCTGGAGAGAAATTTGCAGAGTGAGGGGGAGGATCCAGTGGTCGTGGTCCATGTGGGGACCAATGACATAGGAAGGACGAGGAAGGAGGATCTGCTGAACGAGTTTGAGCAGTTAGGGAATAAATTAAAAAGCAGAACCTCGAGGGTACTGATCTCCGGATTGCTACCTGAGCCACGGGCCAAATCGGCGAGGGTACGTAAAATTAAAAAGCTGAATGCGTGGCTCAAAGACTGGTGTGGGAAAAATGGGTTTGGTTTCTTGGGCCACTGGCACCAGTACTGGGACAGGGGGGATCTGTTCTGTAAGGACGGACTTCACCTGAACGGTGCTGGGACTGGGGTCCTGGCAAATCATATAACTAGGGCAGTAGAGAGGTCTTTAAACTAAGTAGCGGGGGGGAGGTATCAAGGGGGGTAATAAAGGCAGGGGTAGAGGAAATAGAGCAGGGTATCAGTGGGGAAACGGAAAATCAAAATGTGACAGGAGGATCCAGAATGTGTGAAGATAAAGCTCTAGATGTAAAAGGGGCAAAAACAGAAAGGAAGGGTAGTAAAAATCATCTGAAAGTGCTGTATCTAAATGCACGGAGTATTCGAAATAAGATAAATGAATTAACGGTGCAATTAAGTATATATAGTTATGATATCGTGGCCATTACGGAGACATGGCTGCAAGGGGATCAGGATTGGGAGTTAAATATAGAGGGGTACTCGACAATTAGAAAAGATAGACAGGAAAGAAAGGGAGGAGGGGTGGCCCTTTTAATAAGGGAGGGAATGACGGCAATAGAGAGGAAGGATATTGCGTTGAAGGATCAGGATAGTGAAACAGCTTGGGTACAGATAGAGAATAACAAGGGGAAAAAAACACTAGTGGGTGTAATTTATAGACCTCCAAATAGCTGTGACGCTGTTAGTCAGAACATAAATCTGCAAATAGTTGACGCATGTAAAAAGGGAACTGCTGTAATCATGGGGGACTTCAATTTTCATATTAATTGGGCAAACCAAACTGGGCAGGGTAGACTAGAGGAAGAGTTTATAGAATGTATTAGAGACGGGTTCCTAGAACAGTATGTCACAGAACCGACAAGGGGGGAGGCAATCTTGGATCTGGTCCTGTGTAATGAAGCAGGATTAATTAAAAATGTCATAGTTAGGGACTCGTTGGGAACAAGTGACCACAATATGGTCGAATTCCATATTCAAATAGAAGGGGAGCAGGTTGAAACTCAGGCTAGGGTACTTAGTTTAAATAAGGGGGATTATGAAGGTATGAGGACTGAGCTGATCAAAGTTGACGGGGATAGCAGACTCAAGAATAAGACGGTACATGAGCAGTGGTGTACGTTTAAGGATCTACTGTATAACCTTCAAGAAAAATTTATTCCTATGAAGAAAAAAAGGGGTAAGGGAAAGAACAGTCAGCCATGGCTCAGTAAAACTATAAAGGATAGTATTCGGCTGAAGGCAAGGGCATATAAGGTAGCCAGAGATAGTGGGAGGGTAGAGGATTGGGAAGCATTTAAAGGTCAGCAAAAAATAACTAAGAGATTAATCAAGACGGGGAAAATAGACTATGAAAGGAATTTAGCGAACAACATAAAAACTAATAGTAAGAGTTTTTATAGCTATATAAAAAGAAAAAGGGTGGCTAAGGTGAACGTTGGTCCATTGGAGGGTGAGACTGGAGAGTTGTTGGTGGGGAACATGGAAATGGCAAAGGCATTAAACGAGTATTTTGTATCAGTCTTCACCATAGAAGACACAAAAAATATTCCAACGCTGGATAAACAGGGGGCGGTAGGAATGGAGGAGCTAAATACTATTAAGATCACCAAGGAGGTGGTATTAGGGAAATTAATGAGACTGAAGGAGGATAAATCCCCTGGGCCTGATGGATTACATCCAAGGGTCTTGAGGGAGATAGCGGTGGGGATTGTGGATGCATTGGTGATAATTTTCCAAAACTCCCTGGAGGCAGGAACGGTCCCAGTGGATTGGAAAATGGCCAATGTAACACCTATATTTAAAAAAGGAAGTAAACAGAAGGCGGGTAACTATAGACCGGTTAGTCTAACATCGGTGGTGGGTAAAATGTTAGAGACAATTATTAAAGAAACACTAACGGGGCACTTGGATAAACATGACTTCATCGGACAGAACCAGCATGGTTTTGTGAAGGGGAAGTCCTGTTTAACGAATCTGCTCGAATTCTTTGAGGAAGTAACAACCCGGGTGGATAAAGGGGAACCGGTGGATGTGGTATACTTGGACTTCCAAAAGGCTTTTGACAAGGTGCCACATAAGAGACTATTGCTAAAAATAAAAAATTATGGGATTGGGGGTAATATATTAGCATGGGTAGAGGATTGGCTAACAAATAGGAAGCAGAGAGTGGGGATAAATGGTTCATACTCGGGATGGCAACCGGTAACTAGCGGGGTTCCGCAAGGGTCGGTGCTGGGACCCCAGTTGTTCACAATTTATATAAATGATTTGGAGGAGGGAACCAAGTGTAATATATCAAAATTTGCGGACGATACAAAAATGGGAGGAAAAGTAGGGGATGAGGAGGATAGGAAGAGTCTGCAAAAGGATATAGATAAGCTAGGTGAGTGGGCAACAACTTGGCAGATGAAATTTAATACTAATAAATGTGAAGTCATTCACTTTGGGGAAAAAAAATGATAGGGCAAGTTATTTTCTAAATGAGGTGGAGCTGCGTTGTAATGCAACGCAAAGGGATCTAGGGGTAGTAGTACATGAATCACTAAAAGTTAGTATGCAGGTGCAGCAAGCAATCAGGAAGGCCAATGGAGTTTTGGCCTTTATTGCTAGGGGGATTGAGTATAAAAACACGGAGGTCTTGCTGCAGCTGTACACAGTATTAGTGAGACCACATTTGGAATACTGTGTACAGTTCTGGGGTCCATACTTAAGAAAGGATGTACTGGCCCTGGAGGCAGTGCAGCGAAGGTTTACAAGATTAATTCCTGCAATGAGGGGATTGACATATGAGGAAAGGTTAAGTAGGCTGGAACTCTACTCTTTGGAGTTTAGAAGAATGAGAGGCGATCTCATTGAAACATATAAGATCGTGAGGGGCCTTGATCAGGTGGATGCACCGAGGATGTTCCCAATGATCGGGGAAACTAGAACTAGGGGACATAGTTGTAGAATAAGGGGGGGCTCTTTTAAAACTGAGATGAGGAAGAACTTCTTCACCCAGAGGGTGGTTAATTTATGGAATTCACTGCCCCAGGGAGCAGTGGAAGCAGAAACATTAAATATATTTAAGTCTAAAATAGATGGTTTTTTAGCTGCCAAGGGGATAAGGGGCTACGGGGAGAGGGCAGGGATATGGACCTAGGTATGGTTAGTATAGTAAGACCTGAGTGATCTCCTGGACAAGTGTCGATCGCCTGGATTGGGGTCGGAGAGGAATTTCCCGGATTTTTTTCCCGAATTGGACCTGGGTTTTTATCCGTTTTTTTGCCTCCCCCAGGAGATCACGCGGTTCTTGGGGTGGAGAGGGGTGATAGCGGTATAAAGGGGAGGGTAGTGTCTTGTGTTCTGTGTCTTGTGTCTACTGTTTGTGGGTAAGGGTGTCTGTTTAGTGTTCAGCCATGAGCGAATGGCGGTGCGGGCTCGATGGGCCTGGTGGTCTACTCTCGCACCTACTTTCTATGTTTCTATGTTTCTAACTGCATGTTCAACTTTAATTAACAACACCACAGCAGTGGCTTATAGTTAATTACATGGGTGAATTAAGGCCATATGCTATGTTAATTGGCTACCTTATTTATACTGATGAATTGCAAGCAATATCTGAATGTCACCTACCTACCGGGATGTCGCCTACCGGGATACTAGGCAAGATAACCATATAACCATATAACCATAACAGCACGGAAACAGGCCATCTCGGCCCTTCAAGTCCGTGCCGAACATTTAAATTTTTTTTTTTTTTTTTTTTAAATTAAAAATAAAATACTTCCCCCTAGTCCCATCTACCTGCACTCAGACCATAACCCTCCATTCCTTTCCCGTCCATATACCCATCCAATCTATATTTAAAGGATAACATCGAACCTGCCTCCACCACTTCCACTGGAAGCTCATTCCACACAGCTACCACTCTGAGTAAAGAAGTTCCTCCTAATGTTCCCCCTAAACTTCTGTCCCTTAATTCTCAAGTCATGTCCCCTTGTTTGAATCTTCCCTACTCTCAATGGGAAAAGCTTATCCACGTCCACTCTGTCTAACCCGCTCATAATTTTAAAGACCTCTATCAAGTCCCCTCTTAACCTTCTGCGCTCCAAAGAATAAAGACCTAACTTGTTCAACCTTTCTCTGTAACTTAGTTGCTGAAACCCAGGCAACATTCTAGTAAATCTCCTCTGTACTCTCTCTATTTTGTTGACATCCTTCCTATAATTAGGCGTCCAAAATTGTACTCCATACTCCAGAATTGGCCTCACCAATGCCTTGTACAATTTTAACATTACATCCCAACTTCTATATTCAATGCTCTGATTTATAAAGGCCAGCACACCAAAAGCTTTCTTTACCACCCTATCTACATGAGATTCCACCTTCAGGGAACTATGCACAGTTATTCCTAGATCCCTCTGTTCAACTGCATTCCTCAATTCGCTACCATTTACCGTGTACGTCCTATTTTGATTTGTCCTGCCGAGATGTAGCACCTCACATTTGTCAGCATTAAACTCCATCTGCCATCTTTCAGCCCACTCTTCCAAATGGCCTAAATCTCTCTGTAGACTTTGAAAATCTACTTCATTATCCACAAGATGGCGGCGCGCACATTCGCAGCGGCTCGAAGCTCTCCCTTTCGGTGCTTTTTTTGTGTGTTTTTGTTTGTATGTCTGTTTGACAATGTTACGTTTTGTCGTGCGAATCTCACCTTCAGACGACAGGATCTCCGGATTATCGGATTACTGTGTAAACAGGCAGTTAAGTGTGTTTTGCTGCATTCACGCAACATACCGGAGGAGATAGCCAGGACACCGGGCTCTCCGTGGATTGTTGTCGGCCCCAGCAAACGCCAGAGACGGAGGAGGCACAGGAAGCAAAAGCGTGGTCGCTGGTCCGGACTACTCGCTAGGCTAAAAGGCCTGTCTCACGAGTCTGCGGTCATTGGCGGCGAAACGGGAAGAATCTGCCGCCATAGACCGAGCACTCGTGAGAACGTACAATACCGGGGCCGTGCGGCGGTGTTCCCAACACCGCACGGTGCTAAAATAAAATCGACAATGTCGAAAACTATATACTCACCGCACAACCTCCACCAGTGATGCACGAGTGCGGCACGGCCGCCCGCACGGGCCGCTGCCAGTGTGGCTCGAGCGCCGTGCGTCAAACCTCCACTGCCACAGCCTCCGCCAGTGAGGCACGTGCCACAGCCAGTGAGGCACGTGTGCTGCACGGCCGCAGGCACAGCCACCGCTACAGCGCCGCGATCAGGATGGCCGCCGCCACAGCCGCCGCTCGTGAGTCACGTGCGGCGGGCTGACGTCATCGCAGTCGGCCCGCCCTTTTTTTAACTTACCGCAAGCACGTGGGACCCGCCGTGTTTGAATTAACTCGGCCCCCGCGCAGCATCCGTGCGGCGCTCCGGTGGATAGGCTTGACGCTCTCGCCGTTGCCGCGCGGTCCCCGCTACCGGCGACGCCGCGCTTCACCGCCGATGACCGCAAACAGGTAAGACAGAGCCTTAAGGCAACAACCACATAAACCACCGCTACCCAGCATCATTCTCACCAACGCCAGATCTATCACCAACAAAATGGACGAACTAAGACTACAGGTCGCCGCAAACAAATTCATCGTGGACTGTTGCATTCTGCTAATAACAGAGACGTGGCTACACGCACTTGTACCGGACGGAGCCATTGAGCTAGCAGGCCGCACAGCATTTCGCTGGGATAGAAACAAAGACTCTGGTAAGAGCAAAGGAGGGGGGTTATGCATCTACGTTCACAACAACTGGTGCACAAATACCACAATCATAGACAGACACTGTTCTGCTGATTTGGAGTACCTGATAGTTAGATGCAGGCCTTTCTACCTTCCACGTGAGTTTACCGTGGTCATAGTTACAGCTGTGTATATCCCACCGGATGCTAATGCTAGCATAGCCCTAGGCTACCTCAATAGCGCTATCAGCAAACGAGAACACCCACCCCAAAGCAGCCCATATCATAGCTGGTGATTTCAATCACGCAGACTTAAAATCCGTTCTCCCCAAGTTCGAACAACACATCAAATGTGCAACCAGGGGAGAAACTACATTAGACAAGGCCTACTCAAACATCAAGAAGGGGTTTAGAGCCACACCACTACCACACTTAGGCCAGTCGGATCACCTATCCATTCACTTAGCACCAGCATACACCCCCCTCATGAGAAAAGCTCAACCCACCACCAGGACTGTTAAAACTTGGCCTGAAGGAGCTTCCTCACAGCTACAGGACTGCTTTGAAAGGACAAACTGGGACATTTTTGGAAATCAGGACTTGGAGGAGTACATATCCACGGTACTCTCTTACATCCAGAACTGTGTTGACAACGTCACCGTCGACAAACTCATCCGGGTGTACCCCAACCAGAAGCCGTGGATGACAAAAGAGGTCCAAACTCTCCTCAAGGACGGCAACACCAACCGCCTTCAGGTCTGGCGACAGAGCCCTGTACAGCGCTGCTAGAGCCAACCTGAAGAAAGGCATCAGGGATGCCAAAGCGGCCCACAAGAGGAAGATAGAGGACCACTTTAACAACAACGATCCACGGCGGGTGTGGCAGGGCATCCAGCACATCACCAACTAGAAGCCCAGCAACAGCACGACGGCCGACGGCGACGCCTCACTGGCAGAGGAGCTGAACTACTTCTTTGCTCGCTTCGAGGCAGAACCAGAAGAGCTCGTCACAATTCTCCCAGCAGCCCCTAACAACAACAACTACACCCTCACTGTGCAGGAGCATGAATTGAGGCGGGTGCTCAGGGCGGAGAACCCGAGGAAGGCGTGACAGGAAGGGTTCTGAAGGAATGTGCAGGCTAGCTCTCCGAGGTCTTCACGAAAATCTTCAACCTGTCCCTGTCCAAATCCATCATCCCATCGTGCCTGAAGACTGCCGCAATCATCCCACTACCAAAAAAGCCTGTTATCAGCGGCCTTAACGACTACCGACCAGTCGCTCTCACACCAGTCATCATGAAGTGTTTCGAGAGGCTGGTCCAGCAGCACATCAAAGCCAGCCTCCCGCCCACCTTCGATCCACACCAGTTTGCCTACAAAGCAAATAGGCCCACTGAGGATGCCATCGCCACTGCTCTTCACACTGCACTGACCCACCTCGAACACCAGGGGAGCTATGTGTGGATGCTTTTCATGGACTTTAGCTCCGCCTTCAATACGATCATCCCAAGCAGACTGGTCACCAAACTCATGGATTTAGGACTCTCCCAACCCATCTGCCTCTGGATCAAGGACTTTCAGTCTAACCGCCTCCAGACCGTCAGACTGGGCCATCACCTCTCCACCCCCATCACACTCAGCACCGGCTCCCCACAGGGCTGTGTGTTGAGCCTCCTCCTTTACGCCCTCTACACACACGATTGTGCCCCCGCCCACTCCACTAACACCATCGTCAAGTTCGTGGACGACACGACTGTGGTTGGACGTATCTCAGGAGGAGATGAGACAGCCTACAGGGAGGAAGTCCAAAGACTGGCGGCGTGGTGTTCAGACAACAACCTCATCCTAAACACCACAAAACCAAAGGAAATTATCATAGACTTCTGGAAGAACAGTGCAGCCCTCAAACCCCTATTCATCAATGGGGACTGTGTGGAAAGGGTCTCAGACTTCAGATTCCTGGGCACACAAATTACGGAGGATCTCTCCTGGACTACAAACACCACCACAGCAGTCAAGAAGGCCCAGCAGCGACTCTACTTTCTGAGGATCCTCAGGAAAAACAACCTGGAGGAGAAGCTGCTGGTGTCTTTCTACCGCTGTTCCATCGAGAGTGTGCTGGCGTACTGTATAACCACATGGTATGCCAGCTGCTCTGCAGCGGACAGGGGAGCCCTTCAAAGGGTCATCAACACCGCACAAAAAATCACTGGCTGCCCACTGCCCTCCCTGAAGGACATCTTCAGCTCTCGCTGCCTTGGCAGGGCAGCCAACATCCTGAAGGACCCTTCCCACCCTGGACGCAACCTGTTCCACCTGCTGCCCTCTGGCAGACGGTACAGGTCTTTCAAAACTCACACAAACAGACTCAGAGACAGCTTCTACCCCTTAGCCATACGTGAACTTAACAGTGCAAAATAAGAAATAACACTCACATTCAACTGAATGGTTCTACCTCAGCTGCTATTGTTATTTAGTAGCAATGTTACAAAATTTTGAGATTTTAAAAATAAAGTCTGCAAATTATCCCATCAGATAAAGCATAAAAATAAGTTTAATTTGACACCTAATTCACTTTCATATCTTCAGTATTAAAGAAGTTATGGCCATTTTCATACTCGGAAATTAGCATCTTGTTCCCTATTGCTTTTCCATTGACTTAACTCAAAAGCTGTGATCGAGGACAGTTAAAAGCCCATAACTTTCTTAAAAAGTAAGATCTGAAAGAAATTTCCAGTTATTATAGATTGAAGCATTCTGAAACAAATATGAAACAATCTTACTTAGAAGACATGAAAGTAAAGCATATAATTAGTTAGTTACCTAATTGTAGCTAATTACAAAATTCAATTACTAGATCTAAACATCCATCAATTTCTTAAGAATAGATTAACATTTTTAAATAGCCTAAGTGTCCAAATAACATTCACACAAGAATTCACAATATAACATAATTTTTAAATCTCATTTTCATGAATTTACAGGTCAAATGGAAGGAATTGAATGTTTAATACCTGTAAATTAATGGGCATTTAAATTCATCTTGTGAGTGAGGATTTCTGGAACGCGATCTTTTGGAACGTTCATTTGCGGTGAATTTAACCCCGTATTAGCATGAAAAACACTGCCGTTAATTCGGGGAATAAAATCACCGTGTCGCATGACAAAATGTGAATTAAAGGCTTCTTAAGAAGCACTTTTATACATTTAAAGAAACCCCCTTCGTTTACCTGTCCCAGTGTGAAATCCGTCCCCGTTATCGGCGTTGACGCTTCAGAAGCTGATTTTAAAATTAATCTAGCGCTGACATTGACGATTTAATAAAAATAAAAAATACACAAATCGCCACTAGGAACGATTCATCAGCCAACGCTTGTACTCCAACAAAATATTAACTAGGACAAGGGAGGAGAAACCCGCGTTTTAAACCCGCCCCCCCCTTAAAGGCGCCAAAATCGCGCACACGGCCAGTGGCAGAATTACAGCGCGACTGAAGGTAAGTTTTGTAACATACCTATATTTAGCTGTAATTTTTCTTTTTATATGTATATATTTTTACCTTTTCTTATATATTTAAAATTGCTCTTGTGAATCGCACCGTGGGATTGACAATAATATGGTTACCGGTATGGACAACGGATATCGATTCGTCTGCGTGCAGACTAAGTGTCCAGTTACTAAGCATGTTGCATGTATGCAAGGCCCATAGGCATAGGAGGTGGAGGTACTCCCGCAAGTCCGGGGAAGGATGTGCTTTTATGCATTTCCCCCGTTCTGCCTTCATCAGTCAATGCTTGCTTATGGTCAGGCGAGACCTGCCTCAGGCCTCCTGGTAAACCCAGGCTGGCCGACATAGCCATGATTCTCTATTCCGGGTATGATCAGCCTTTTATGGCCGTCCACAAGGCAGTATCTGCAATCCACCCTGTAACAGAGGGAGGGGTAAAACATCCTCTCTATGACCAAATTAAATTATTGGTTCACAGATTCTGAGAAGACCTTTCCTGGGGCTCGGATTGAGTGAACGCACGGTGGATATACTGACTGCAGCCTGGAGAGAGAGTATGAAGAAACAATACGTTTCCCATATTCGGAAATGGGAAGAGTGCTGTTCGCTAGCCAATATATCATGTGACTCAGCACACATAACCGATGTGTTAGAGTTTCTCTCCAAACTATTTTTTGAAAATAATTTGAGTTATAGTGCTATTAACTGTGCCAGAAGTGCACTATCGGCGTATCTGGGGCGAAGATTGGGACAACAACCTGTTGGGTCACACCCTCTAGTGTCCAGGTTCATGAAGGGCATCTTCAACACTAAACCTCCCAGGCCCAGATATACGGAAATATGGGATGTAGGCACAGTATTAACTCTGCTCCGCCGGTGGGTGCTGGCAACATCCCTGTCCCTGGCCCAGCTCACATACAAAGCAGTGATGCTTATGGCGCTGGTGTCAGCGCAACGGGCCCAGTCGTTACACAAGCACCGACTGGACAGAATCATCATATCTGCCTTTACGTGTATGACCTAGTTAAGCAAAGCAAACCAGGTACATCCGGTCTCAAGCTGTGTTTTGCGGCTTACCCCTTGGACACCCGGCTATGTGTGGTAACACAGCTACAACTTTATATTAAGGTCACTAAAAGCCTCAGGGGCTCGGAACTAGCATTATTTGTTAGTTTTAAGAAACCTCATAATAAGGTTTCCATTCAGACCATTTCCAGGTGGCTGAAACAGGTCCTGACATATGCAGGAGTTAATACTGATTATTTTAAATCTCACTCCACCAGGGCAACATCAACGTCAGCAGCGAGGACAATGGACGTCCCGCTAGACCATATACTAGCAACTGCAGGATGGTCAGGAGAACGTACATTTCAGGCATTTTATAATAAACCTGTCACCAGACCAAGGGCTTCTGCCGACACCGTTTTAAGTTCTGTTACATAGTTTCCCTGGATGAGAGGATCTACTATTATTATGATTTGTCCATTAAAAACATCAGCATGTTTTCAAAAATTTGTCATGTCTGAATGCACTTATCTCTCATCCATGGTCAACCTATACAGTTACGTGGCTTGGACTTGTGTCCACGGCATGAAATCACAGAGCTTTGAAGTCTTCACGTAGTCACTCACGTGACCCCGAAGTGAAATAGTAAGATTAAACGAGAACTTACCAGTTTGAAGTATGATCTTTATTTTATGAGGAGTTACGATGAGGGATTACTTGCCCTCCGCTCCCAATCCTCTCTCATAAAGGTCAGCTCGTAGTTCTATTTTCTCGAATCTTACTATATTCAGTTCATCAACCGTTATCTGTGATTTCACACCGCTGCTTTGAAGATTGACGTGCATGCGGGCTGGCGGGTTCTTCACGTAATCCCTCATCGTAACTCCTCATAAAATAAAGATCAAACTTCAAACTGGTAGGTTCTCGTTTAATCTTACTATTTTTGTAGCCTGAAATTGGTGCATCACATTAATGAGAATTACTAGTAGATGCTGATTTATTTACATGTATATGCTAAATCCATTTCATTTATATACCTCTTTTAACCCCTTTCTAACTTTTTTTTTTCCTTGGCAGTGTCACACAACATACAGGCCGACCATTCATACTGCTTAGTTGTGGACCAGATTCGTGAGAATGGACTTCAATTCACACCAGATGTAAATCACAGAAGAGCTCTGAAGAATGAAAGACAGCGTACTTTCCGCCTCAAGAAAAGGGTGCAACAGATGAAGAAATCAACGAAAAAGGGAACTACAGAAAGCAATGCAATTAGTGACTTGATCGGAGGAGAATTTTTACTCGAACCAGCAAAGTCTTTCTTTGCATCACAATTGCGGAATGCGTCAGGAAGTAGAAGAGCAAGAGGAAGACGATGGAATTATTCAGACAATGTACTTGCCTTGTCCCTCTACCACCAGAGTCCCCGAGCATATCAGTTGTGCCAGTGCATGTTCACACTTCCATCAATTTCATCCCTGCGTAGATGGTTGAGTAATGTCAAAGTAAGACCGGGATTTCCCACTAAGATCTTGGAGCTTTTGAAGGACAGGGTGCCAGGAATGACAGAGGGATACATTCTGTATAGTCTCCCTTGATGAAATGAGTCAACGTGCAGGCCTCTCGTACAATATTACTGAAGATACAGTCAAGGGTTTTGAGGACTTTGGATCGCTAGTGAAGACGTCACGGCCTACCCACCATGCTCTTGTTTTCATGGTTAGAGGCCTGTTTGGGAAATGGAAACAGCCTGTAGGTTACCTTCTGTGGTGAGACTGCACAAGAGTGGACAATCTGCAAACGTTACTCAATGAATGCTTACATAAGGTTTAGGCTATTGGACTACAGCCTATGGCCGTGGTTTGTGACCAAGGCCCAAGCAATGTTTGACTCTACAACAACCTGGGTGTGACAGAAAATCAACCTTTCTTCATCCACGGAGAAGCCAAGACCTTTTGCCTACATGATCCGCCACACTTGCTAATAACACAAGATCAAATTTGGAGAAGTATGTTTTTGAGGTCATTGGAGAGGATCAGAAAGGCAGAAAGAAACGTATCAAATGGGCACCTATTCGCGCAATTTTTTAAATTGAATCACAGTTGCACATTAGAAAAGTCCATAAACTGACCAGTGGCCACTTTGTTCTGAACAGCTTCTCTAAAATGAGAGTCAACAAAGCAGCGCAGGTGCTCAGCCATTCGGTAGCATCAGGCGTGTAAACCTATTCATCTATTGGAAAGTTGCCTGGGGAGGGAGGCTGCTTCTACTGCAGAGTTCATTGCAATGATAGACGGACTGTTTGATGCATTTAACAGCAGGTGTCTCAAGGCCAAAAACAAATTGAGGAGGCCCATGTCTGAAAGCTCTGCGCATTGATGATTCTTTGAATCATGCTTGCCTGTACTGCAAAGATTCAATGTGCTGGGAGCAAAAAATGTGTTGTTTGTCAAAGGATGGCGGCTTGCAATTTCTTGCATTTCACAGCCGTGGCAGCACATAAAGGAAAAATACAGGCGCTCGTTTCATGCTCACATCCAGGCTTAATGAGGATGTCGTTGAGAATTTATTCTCCACCATTCGGCGAAAGGGCGGATTCCGAGAAAACCCATCAGTGAAGGAGTTTTGCTGTGCTTTAGAATGGTCATGGTAGCTGAACTGATAAAGCCAGTTCTGAGTGGCTTTATCAATTCTGAGTGCAAACCGTTCCCCTGACTATGCAAAATTTCTCTTGACACTGCAAACACTGACAAAGGACAGAGTCAAGAAACCATCTCCATCTCTATCCCATACCAATAGGGCACAACCGAACAATGTAGTTTGCAGCATGTCATTTGATCTCTCTGAAGAGAATACACCGGCTTACATCGCAGGCCACATCTCTCGTAGAATCCTCACCTCACATGAACTGACCTCAACATGTCACACATGCAGAGAAGTTCTGCTACGACCTGATACCACCTTAGTTGATCCTGCCCTCATATTCATGCACCATAAGGCATATGACACATCGACATCTGACTTCGGCTCCCTGATGGTGCCTTCTGAACACTTTCTCACGTTCTGTGGGGTGTGCGAGAAAGTGTTCTGCACAGAATTTGACAATGTTAACATGAGCAGGAACAACATTTCCCATCTAATAAATACAGCAATACACAATACTCAGGAATACAAGGACATGAACTTGTGCTGCCAGAGAGTCAAGGCACGAATTGTAGCAATCTTTGTGAGTGTCCACATACGTTATGGACTCAAATTTAAGAATAGAAACCTGCAGGACTTGACCATTAAAAGGAAGTGTAGGAAAGTTCAAAAAGTGGCACATAAGTACATGATGTTGTTGAATTATATATTGATGAAATACACTTGTTTATGTACATTGTGTGAAATTGTGATTTGTTAACTGCACAAAAAAATGCAAATGGCGATTTATTTATTATTGTATCTACGTTGGACATTTTGCCCTTTGGTGTAAGCAGGGGTGGGGCTATCATTGTGTTACATACGTTGAATTGTACATCACTTTCATTGGTTAGCTGATATGCTGAACACTGCAACCCTGTATATCTCGCGCACCGAATAATGTGAATGATGTAAATCTTACCATGCATGTCGGAAATGAAATGTGTTAACCATGTTAATGGAGTTCTATCATTAATTATTTAAAATTGGGTGGGTTGGTGCAATATTGGTGTAATATACTGCTAATGTGTCGTTATCAGATATTCAGCTTTAAAAAGAGAACTAAATCACAATAAAAAGCGAAAAGATGGCTATGTTCCTTCCACAGCGTGTGGGGAGTCTGGCCCGGATCAGCACGGCTGGGACACCAGGGTGAAGTTACGGGGAGGTTTACAATGTTTTTTTATTTAATGTTGTCTCTTATCTAGGCCGAAATAAAGTTTATCATTAGAATTAAAAATCTGGAGAAATATATATGTGTGTTATATGATTATATACATTTATATCACATTCATATATGTGTATGTGTATCTAGTCAGTTGTATGCTCGCTGAATAAAACCATCCTTAAGTTATACATCATTTGTAAATCTTGTTCAAAACAAATGTTATTTTGTGAAAGACTTCATTCAGATAACCCCACCATTACAGACAGATCTCATTCCACTCTCTGGCTATTTGGGAAGACCAGACCCATTTTATTGTTGAGAAACAACTCCATAGACACAAACAACATGAAGGTGTAGCGGCCCCTGATGGCGTACGCAGAGATCGAACCCGGCGTTCGGAAGCCGCGGTCACGTGACTCGGGAGGGGCCGCTTGTTTCACGCCGTTTTCACTTGCGCGCGTTAGTTCAGCGCTGACCACCGTTGTGGGCCGACGTGTCTGAGAACCTGTATACCCCAGTTGTCGTTCTTCAGACGTTCGCCAAAAAGGAACATTCCAAGAGTAGAGCAACTGCAATCTTCATATTGCTATTAGTTTTCCAAATACTGCAGTTGTGAACAGTGTGATTAGATGAATGAATTACAGTGCAAGTTAATATAAAAGCAACTCAAACACAGCACATGAGCCATTTAAAAAGAAATGTTTAAAAAAACAGAAAATTAACAGAATCATAATTTATAAACATATTAATCTTTAACGAAAATGAACAGAATTATGAATTATGAATCTAACCCTATATCACACACACAAACTGTTCCCCCGCAACGCGGATTACACTGCGAGAGGGATATGCAAAGTCGGGTCGGGTTACAGAAATGGCCCACATTCCGCTCCGTAGCGTACTACAAATCAGCCCATTGGATTTAGCAGGAGTGGACTATCTTGCTCGTTATAGGATCTTTGATTACAATGGCTCACTGGCTGTGCTTCCCTTGGAGAGGTTGCCTTGCCTGTATTTGTGAGACGCAGGCAGGCAGGCCTCACCTCAGAGGGTTCACTTGTTTGAAACCCTTCAATTTGTGCTCGCCCCATGCGATTCTCATTCTCCAATTTGAGGTCAAAACGCAACAGCCCGCCCCCGTCTCTCTCTCCCTCCCATTGGCAAGAGCAATATATTTCAAGGGAGCTAGAATACAAAAACAGGGATGTAATGCTGAGACTCTAGAAGGCGCTGGTCAGGCCGCATTGGAAGCATTGTGAGCAGTTTTGGGCACCATATCTGAGGAAGGATGTGCTGGCTCTGCAGAGGGTCCAGAGGAGGTTTACAAGAATGATGCCAGGAATAAGTGGGTTAACATATGATGAGCGTTTGACGGCACTGGAGCTAGATATTGTGGAATTTTTATGGACATCTTCAACCCCTCATTACTAAGGTCCACGGTTCCCACCTGCTTTATAACATTAAAGAACTTTGAACATTCCATGATTTGGTATGGTTTAGTTTAGAGATAAAGCATGGAAACAAGCCTGTCGGCCCATGTTGTGTAGCAATCATCCATACACTAGTCTATCCTACATGAGTATGTCCATGAATACTTCTACATGTGTGCGGTCGAGAGCATGTAGATTGGTTGCATCACGGGCTGGTTCAGCTTCTCAAACTCTTAGAAACAAAGGAGATTACAAGGAATGGTGGACACTGCCCAGTCCATCACGTACTGACCCTTCCACAATTGAAGGGATCTACAGGAGGCACTGCCTCAAAGGCATCATCAAGGACCCCCACCACCTTGGCCCCACGCACATTTACTCGTACCATCAGCAAGAAGGTACAGGAGTCTGGAAGCCTCGACGTCTAGTTTCAAGAACAGTTTCTTCCCAACAACCATCAGGCTCATGAACATTACAAAACAAACTAAACTATGAAGTGTCTTTGTTGCAGACTTTGGGCTTTTCCCACTAATATTGAATGAGGTTTACAATTTGTTGGTGTTGATGACGTTCTATAGGAGTACTGTGTTTACTGTCGTTGTGCTGTTGGTACACATGACAATTGGGTGGCTGAGTTCATGTACGTGTCAGTCAGTGCTATATGGATGTTTGCTGACACATGCGGGAGTTGGAGGGGGGAGGGTGGGTGTCGGTGGCATTGTGAGGAGATGCTGTTCTACGAGTGGTCTCGGCTGGATAGGTGGGAGAGCGCTTTTGTGGTGGTGATCATGAATGAGTTTGAATTGGCATTGTCACAGAGTCGGCTCTCTAAATTGGAGGACGGAGATATTACAAGACAGAGGTGAGGCGGCAAAAGTGGATGAAATCTGCCACTTGGGGAGAATGCAGGAAAAAGATTCAATGGGGCACATTCAGGGAAGAGATTGTGCAAATATAGACACAGAAAATGCTGGAGTAACTCAGCCGGACAGGCAGCATCTCTGGAGAGAAGGAATGGGTGACGTTTCGGTTCGAGACCCTTCCTACTGCAATTATTCTTTCTCTTTCCATAGACTTCATTGAATGTAATTTGGGTTATTTTACAGATGGATGCAAGCAACAGGATATCTGAACAGAGGATGCAACCGGAACATGGATTTCTTCCCCTCCCCTTTCCTTTGATTAGCTTTCTGAATTCCAATCAATACCTGAAGAATTACCGCAGTCGTGTGACATTCTACGTTAATGGTGATATCTACGGATATGAACGGTAGTTCATTTACAATGTACTTTCTGGTCACATCGCCAGCCGACATTACCCTGCTTCAGTGCCGGACTGGCGAGGACATTGGCGTCAATTCGCTGGTCGATCCACAAGTCCAAGGCTGCAAGCTAAACATGCAAGGATACACACATCCTTTTGAGAAGACAGGCAGGTGGGCAGAGAGAGTGGGGTGGCTCTGCTGGTAGAGAAATGGAATTCAATCCTTAGCAAGGGATGACATAAGGTCAGAAGATGAGGAATCTTTGTGGGTAGAGTTAAGAAACTGCAAGGGTAAAAATACCCTGATGGGAGTTATATGCAGGCCTCCAAACAGGAACCAGGATGCAGGGTATAAATTACATCAGGAGATATAATCGGCATGTAAGCAAGGCAACGTGACTTCAATATGCATGTGGGGATTTCAATGCATGTAGATTGGGGAAATCAGGTTGGTACTGGATCATTAGAATTATTGCAGAGGTGTGACATCCTACGTTAGCGCTGATGTCTACAGATGTGAACTGTAATTCACAAACAACTTACTTTCTGTTCAGATTGCCAGCCTGCATTATCCTGCTAGTTGTGACTTCATTGAGCGCTGGCAGTTGTGACATTGAACAATTGTGCTGAAGTATCTTTTTTAAGCTTTTTGTCATTAAAATCTTTGGGTCTAAATCCAAACAGCTCTTAGTAAAGGCACCACACATAATCCTCATAATCAACACTAAACACTGAAGGCAACCATTGATGGTGACATGAATCTTTGTTCACCAAAATCAAAGCATCATCAACTGTCACAAAACAAGATGGAGAAAAGCAAAAGATTGCAGTTCAATTCAATTCAATTCAATTTATTTGTCTTTTGAGGGACAAATTTGTCATTTGGACCCCTTGAGGTCCAAACGAAATGTCGTTTCTGCAGCCATACAATACAAAACAAAGAAGACCCGAGACACAACACAATTTACACATACATCCATCACAACGCTGTGATGGAAGGCAAAAATAACGTATCTCTCCACTGCACTCCCCCCCCCCCGATGTCAGAGTCAAAGTCAAAGCCCCCGGCGGGCGATGGTGATTGTCCCGCAGCCATTAAAGCCACGCCGGGTGATGCAAGGTCGCGCACCGGGTCTTGGTGTTAGAGCCCCGGCGCTCGCCCGCAAAGTCCGGCAGCCATTCCAAGCCGCGCGGGGGTATAAAGCCCCGCTCCAGGTGCTCTTCAACCCCGCAACTCGGGCGGGAGAAGTCGCCGCTGCGGAAGCCCCGAAAAGCGGTCTCCCACCAGGGGACCCGCGGGCTTACGGTGTTGCCGTCCGCCAGACCCGCGGTTGTAGCCTCCAAATCTCCGGCGGTCGGGTAGCAGCAGCGATTGTCTCCACCACAGCTCCACCCGCTCCGGACTCGGCCAGCCCCGCGACGGTGAGTAGTCCGCAGCTCCACGGGAGCCCCAGGTCGTTCCTGCTGGAGGCCGCTCCACGTTGCCCAGCCCCAACGACAACGGAGACCCGACAAAGAAAAGGTTCAAATCGTGCAAATACGAGCATTTGGAATATCCATTTCCTGACATGCAATTCACAACAGGCAATTGCCCAGGGCCCAGCACGTTCATCATTCATAGGAGCAGAATCAGGCCATTCGGCCCATCAAATACCACTCCGCCATTCAATAATGGCTGAACTACCTTTCTCCCAACCCATTCTCCCCTCTAGATAGAGTAACAGCGTAGCAGTGAACAAAGGAACAGAAGGGAAAGGACACAATGTGCTGGAGAAACTCAGTCTGAACTGAAGAAGGATCCCAACCCAAAACAACACCTCATGTGCTCCAGAGATGCTGCCTGGCCTGCTGGTTTACTCCAGCACTTTGTCCCCTTTAGTATATTAACCAGCATCTACAGTTTCTTGTTTCTACAAAGGAACAATTGATTCATGGTCAACTATAAAGTCAGAGAACAGCACAAATTCAATGTTTCCAAAAATGGGTGAACTACTTGAAGCCCTGTGTAGACAGAAAGTCAACGGCTTGTTTCACACAAATAGAGGGAACCACAGTCATGCCACTGAAAACAAGTAGTGTGGATAGTTATACATCTTCAGATAGATAAACTGTCAAGCACACCAGTGTTGCTTTCAGCAATCCAATCCTTGTGATGAGATTGTTTTCACTCTTTTCAAAGAATTCATTCAAAGAAGTCCTACAGTTCCAGCTTACAGTTAAATACAAGCAAAACTTTGCAACGGCACCCACCTGAACTGCACCAGACCACAGATTTCCCCCTCTTTTCATTGGATTAAATTTCAAAATTCCAATGAGTATCTTAAGAATGTTTAGACGCACATCTCTGCAAAAGCAAGAGTCATCTGGGAGCAACTTGTAAACTGAACATGAGCCATCCTTTCCGGAAGTGGCGGCGCTGTTGCACAGCTGCGGCTCGCCTGCAGTCCGTCTGTTTTTACTTTTGTTGTTGTTTTCTTTTGTCCTGTTTTGGTTGGGTTTTGGTTTATTGGGTTGTGTATGTGTGGGTTGGGGGGGAAACATGATTTTTTTGGCTCTTCCTTCGGGGAATGCGACTTTTTCTTGTCGTATCCCCCTTCTCTGCCTCCGTCTGCGCCGAGGCCTAATGGCGGAGCTGCCGGCCTCCAACTCCAACTGCGAGCGACCGACCTCGAGGCTCCGGAGGCATAGCCAGGACTTACCAACGCGAGGCTGGCCGACTTCGGGGCTGCGGTGGCGTTCCGGCGGTGGCGACCGAGGACACTGGTGGCGACCTGAATCCGGAGGCTCGGCCGCGGGCCCGGTGGACGACATCGTCGGGAGCTCGCAGGTCACAGGTGGGTGACCTGTTTTTCTGGGGCTCCCGCAACTACAGCTGCGTCTGCTGGACTGGAGGGCGGCAGCTTCGGCAGCTTCGACCACCTTGGGCCGCGGAGTTTGAACTGGCCCGTCGCAGACGGAGCACGGATTCAGCCGCAGGACTGACTTACCATCACCACAACATCAGAAGCCTGGATCGCCTCAGCGCAGAGGGAGAACAAAGAGGGAAGAGACAGAGACTTTAAGACTTTTGCCTCCATCACAGTGAGGAGGTGCCTGGTGAACTCACTGTGGTGGATGTTAATTTGTGTTTATTGTGTGTTTTGTTATTTATTATATGTATGACTGCAGGCAACGAAATTTTGTTCAGACCGAAAGGTCTGAATGACAATAAAGGAATCTAAGTCTAAGTCTAAGTCCAGTTTTTCCTGTCTTTCCCCTCCATCAGCCAGCTGCTGTCTCGTGTTGAATCCACAAAGGCTTGATTCATCCTTATGATTACTCTTGTACTTTGCACCACCACTTCCAGCCCATCGCCCCAACCCCCGGCCCAATGATACAGTCAGGGACTGGCAATGGCAGAATTCTGCCCACCCTCCAGAGCAAGTCATCCCACCCCACGGACTTCTTCCCACATCACAGTGCCCACCCTCCTGTCTCCGGTCCCAAAACATGCGGGCAAAGGTTTAATTGCCGGGGCAGAGCCCGATTGATAAATCAATCACTCCCTAGGCCCAAGATAGACAAAAAGAAGCTGGAGTAACTCAGCGGGTCAGACAACATCTCTGGAAACAGGATTGAGGTCGAGACCCTTCTTCAGATTGAGACGGGAAAGGGCTCCAATTTACAGTTAAATACAAGCTAAACTTTGCATCATTAGTACATCTCTAGTGGACACCGGAACTGCACCAGACCACAGATTTTACCCCATTCTTTACCCACTTTGATAACATTTCCAAATTCTAATCAGTACCTGAAAAATGTTTAGACGCGTGACTGAGCAGGCAAGAAGCATCTCGGAGCAACTTGTAAACTGAACACTGGCCATCCTGTTAAAAGATTATATTCACAAAACTTTCCTCACCTGGCCTTGTGATTCCCTTCCATCAGCCAGTTGCTGTCTTTCCGTCTCGGATGTAAACCTGGCTTGTGATGAATCCACAAAGACTGCCTTTATCATCACCTCTTCCACCCGCCCACCCCTCGCCCATCACCCCAACTCCACCCACCCTCCAGAGCCAGTCTCCCACCCCACTGACTTCTTCCCAATACACAGCCGGCCCCTCGTCTCTGGTCCCAAAACATTTGAACAAGAATGTTGTTGGTCTCCAGATTGACAAAGCAATCACTGGGCTCACTCATGTCAACGTGTTAAATTGAACCGTGCCCAGCCGGAGTCCTATGTTAGTGGCAGGCACGTGCCGTGAGTAATTACTCAAGGTAGGCAGTCAGTCAGCTTTAAAAAAATTAAACAGCCCATGCGCAGATTGTTCTCTCCGTAAAAATAAAAAATAAAACTAAAGACAGTAACAATGCAATTTACCCAAGGCTTCCAAGTTTCTTTATTCTGAATTACTGAATGGGTGGGGGGTGAAGGGTGATGGCAGGTGGAGAGATGGTGGGAAAAACGGGAGTACAGGGAAAAGTTGAATCAGTTGTCATCTAATTGAATGACAACACTTGTTCAAGGGACCAATTGTGGGGAGAGTTCCTTTCACAGCGTGTGGAGAGTCTGTGCCAGGGGTAAAGTTGCGGGGAGGGCAGGAGTGTTGAGAAGGAGGGGGTCGGGGATAATGCCAGTAACTCACTCACTCACTCGCCGCTCCGGGCTCCGGGCGCCACCGCATTGTAGCCAGGGATAGAAGCAGCTCGGGGAGCTGCGAGCGTCCGCCGGGAGCCGGCGACAGAACAGGCCGCCACTTCAGCGCCTTCTGCCGGCCCGCTCACGTTTGGCAGTGCTCTCCGTCTGAACACCTTGCACCTGCCATTCGCTCATGTCAGCAGCTTCCTGCAAATCCTTAAATTCCCACAGCTGAGTAACCTCAACCTCAATGTGAGGTTATCCACTTTGGTGGCAAAAACGGGAAGGCAGACTATTATCTAAATGGTGGCCGATTAGGAAATGGGGAGATGCAGCGAGACCTGGGTGTCATGGTACACCAGTCATTGAAAGTAGGCATGCAGGTACAGCAGGCAGTGAAGAAAGCGAATGGTATGTTGGCCTTCATAGCAAGAGGATTTGAGTATAGGAACAGGGAGGTTCTACTGCAGTTGTACAGGGTCTTGGTGAGACCACACCTGGAGTATTGCGTACAGTTTTGGTCTCCAAATCTGAGGAAGGACATTATAGCCATAGAGGGAGTGCAGAGAAGGTTCACCAGACTGATTCCTGGGATGTCAGGACTTTCATATGAAGAAAGACTGGATAGACTTGGCTTATACTCGCTAGAATTTAGGAGATTGAGAGGGGATCTTATAGAAACGTACAAAATTCTTATGCGGTTGGACAGGCTAGATGCAGGAAGATTGTTCCCGATGTTGGGGAAGTCCAGGACAAGGGGTCACAGCTTAAGGATAAGGGGGAAATCCTTTAAGACCGAGATGAGGAAAAACTTTTTCACACAGAGAGTGGTGAATCTCTGGAACTCTCTGCCACAGAGGGTAGTTGACGCCAGTTCATTGGCTATATTTAAGAGGGAGTTAGATGTGGCCCTTGTGGCTAAAGGGATCAGGGGGTATGGAGAGAAGGCAGGTACGGGATACTGAGTTGGATGATCAGCCATGATCATATTGAATGGCGGTGCAGGCTCGAAGGGCCGAATGGCCTACTCCTGCACCTATTTTCTATGTATCTATGTATCTATGTATCAACCTGACATGAGTGAGGCCAGCGAGCGGCAGGAGAGAGGTTTTTAGACGGAGAGCTGCCAGAGGTGAGCGGGGGCTGGCAGAAGGAGCTAAGGTGGCGGCCGGTTCCGCTGTCCAGCCCAGCGGCCGCTCGCAGCCACCCGAGCTACTTCTCCCCCCGGCCTCAATGCGGTGGCTCCGTGCAAGGAGCGTTGCAAGTGGCATGATCCCGACCCCTCCTTCACAACATTCATGCCCTCCCCGCAACTTTACCCCGGGCCAGACTCTCCAAACGCTGCGAAAGAATCTCTCCTCCCCCACACCCCGGGAAATACGGTATTTAGAAACATAAACACAAAATGTACTTACCACATTATCGGTACACAAACTGCATTCTTCTCTCTTTGTTTCCTAAGATACACTTAAAATATTGACAATCCATTTTTGAAAACCCCGCCAAGAAACTAGCGCTGCGCATGTGCAGTAGGCTGCTGCTGCCCAGTGCTGCAAAGGCTGAATTTCTGCTGCCTTCAGCTCACTTGTCATTGACGGCTTGCAGCAGCGCTGACGGCATGTGGGCTGCACAGACCTTCAAGGGTTACAAGCCCTGCGGATGTAAGGCACGGAGAATTATGCCTACCTAAGAGATCGATCCCTTAGATAGGCATAATTCTCCCATGCCTTTACTGTTTATATTTAGTTATTACCATTTTATAATTTTAGTCAGGGTAGGCAGTGCCTCCCTTACCTACCCTGACGGCACATGCCTGGTTAGTGGTAATCTTTACAGAATACAAACTGTAGTTCACCTGCAATTTACTTTCTCTTCAGATTTCCCGCCAACATTGTCCCTATAGGTGTGTGTCATTCACAGTGACAGGAATTGTCATTTTGAATAATTTGCTGAAGATTTTTTAATATTTTCAGACCTGGAATCGCAGTTGCATCTTTGGGTCCAAATCCTAGCGGCAACTCATCTTTTCCCTTTAAAATGTAGATTGTTGAAATTAATAATTAAACCATTCACTCCACCACCCTCCCAACGCACACACAAACCAAATATTTAACACTAATTTGTATTGGTCATAGATGGTTGCCTGAATCTTTGTTCAGCAAAAATCTATCCATCATTAACTGCCAGTCTGAGCGGCGGACAGGTCTGCGAGTCAACAAGTGGCGCTGAAACAAAGCCGAAGAGACAGACATCAGGCAGAGCCGTGGTTGTCGGGGACTCCATCGTGAGAGGTACAGACAGGGGTTTCTGCAGCAACAGGCGGGATTCAAAGATGGTGCGTTGCCTCCCTGGTGCCAGGATCCAGGATGTCACGGACCAATTACAGGGCATCCTCAAGGGTGAAGGTGAACAGCCGGAAGTGGTAGTACATGTCGGCACAAATGATGTCGGGAAGAAGAGGAAAGAGATTCTGCAGCGTGACTTTACAGAGCTCGGAAGAAGGCTAAAAAGCAGGACCTCCAAGGTGGTTATCTCCGGTTCGCTTCCAGTTCCTCGTGCTGGAGAGGGCAGCAACAGGGAGATAGGGGATCTGAAGGTGTGGCTGAGGAGCTGGTGCAGGGGGCAGGGATTTGGATTCTTAGCCCATGGGATCTGTTTTGGGGTAAGGGTGAATTGTACCAAAGGGACGGGTTGCACCTTAACTGGCGGGGGACCAGCATTGTGGCAGGCAGGTTTGCCACTTTCCACGGGGGGATTTAAAGTAAATAGTGAGGGGGAGACAAATTGGAAATACAAGGATGGAGTTAAAGGGAAAGAGAATATAGGAAAGGTTAAGAAAGACACCAGAATTATTATTATAATTATTATTTTTTTAAATTATTTTAAATTTTTTTATTAATACTTTTGTTAGAAGCAATGTACAGTAGTATAAACCGTGTATAACATAATACATTTTGTGTACAACTTCTTGTTTTAAATTTAATAATAGAGAAGTAACAGAAGCAAGGAAGAAAGTGAAAGAGAAAGTTAAGTAAAGTAGGGATATTGATAGTTCGTGAAAGAATAGAAATATAGAGCTCGTGAAGATATAAAGAAAGAGAAAAAAGAGAGGAAAAAAAGAAATAAAAAATAAAAACAATAGGAAAAAAAAAAGGGGGGATATACCTGCTTCATATCTTTCCACACCCCTCACCCAGTTCTGAAACAATTAATTTCCAGGGTTATGTTGCACCATATACTTGTAATAAGTCGATTAAAGGAGACCAAATGTTTAAGAATTGGTCTGATTTACCTGCTAGGATGAATCTCATATCTTCGAGATGTAACATTTCAGACATGCTTGAAATCCACATTTTAAGCGTTGGGGTGGGTGCATTTTTCCAGAATTTGAGTATAAGTTTTTTTGCCGTTGTCTAGCCATAGCTCAGAGCCGGCATCCATTGTTCCAAAAATAATCAATTCTGTGTTGGGGTCCAATTGTATTTTAAATAATGTTGTGAAAATTTCAAAAATGTCTTTCCAAAATTTGTGGAGTTTTAAGCATGGAAGTGTGCTATAGTTGTATCTTGAGATAAGCATTTATCACAGATGGGAGAGACATTTGGAACAATTCCATTCAGTTTAGTTTTCGAGTAATATAATCTTACATTAATCGAACATTTGTGTACGTATAACAAATATTTATCGCATCTGTCTTTCGAAATTTTTATAGATAGTTCTTGTTCCCACTCTCCTCTAATTGCATCTGTCGATGGTATTTGTATATAGACACCAGAATTAATGGGACAGAAAGCTCACAAAGGGATAGGAGAGTATGGCCAAGTGAAATAGGGATCGATGTGAAAGTTGAAAAGCATTCTGCCAACACACAGTTAAACCAAATATTTAACACTAATTTGTATTGGTCATTCATGGTGACCTGACTCTTTGTTCAACAAATCTAACCATCATTAACTGATTACAGATCAAGGTGGAGGAAAGCAAAGAATTGCAGTCTGGCAAACCCGAGCTTTTGGAATGGCTTCTTGCTGACAAGTGATTCATACTGTTGCTCCCAGGCAATTGCCCAATCCCCGGCCTCCGTCCTGCACCATCCCTCCAGCCACAGATGCTAGTTTAGTTCAGTTTAGTCAAGTCAAGTTAAGTCACATTTATTTATATAGCACATATAAAAAACAACTCTCGTTGGCCAAAGTGCTTTACATTGGTATAAGAGGCAGTGAAGCGTAGGTTCACGAGATTGATCCCTGGGATGGCGGGACTGTCATTTGAGGAAAGATTGAAAAGGCTAGGCTTGTATTCACTGGAGTTTAGAAGGATGAGGGGATATCTTATAGAAACATATAAAATTATATAAGGACTGGACAAGCTAGATGCAGGAAAAATGTTCCCAATGTTGGGCGAGTCCAGAACCAGGGGCCACAGTCTTAGAATAAAGGGGAGGTCATTTAAGACTGAGGTGAGAAAAAACGTTTTCACCCAGAGAGTTGTGAATTTATGGAATTCCCTGCCACAGAGGGCAGTGGAGGCCAAATCACTGGATGGATTTAAGAGAGTTAGATAGAGCTCTGGGGGCTAGTGGAGTCAAGGGATATGGGGAGAAGGCAGGCACGTGTTATTGATAGGGGACGATCAGCCATGATCACAATGAATGGCGGTGCTGGCTCGAAGGGCCGAATGGCCTCCTCCTTCACCAATTTTCTATGTTTCTATGTTTAATAGTATAACAAACAAACAAGATACATATAGCCCTCGCTCAGAGGATGTTAAGAAAGGCTTGGGAGTACAGATGAGTTTTTAGTCTAGACTTAAAGGAGTCGATGGAGGGGGCAGTTCTGATGAGAAGAGGAATGCTGATCCACAGTCTAGGAGCTGCAACCGCAAAGCGCGGTCGCCCCTGAGCTTATGCCTAGACCGCGCGCGGGATGTTCAGCAACCCTAAGTCGGCCGATCTGAGGGGCCTGGAGGTGGTGTGGAGGGTGAGCAGACTTTTAATGTAGGTGGGGGCAAGCCCATTGAGGGCTTTGTAGACATAAAGGAGGATCTTGAAATTTATTCGGAACCGCACAGGGAGCCCGTGGAGAGAGGCCAGGATTGGGGTGATGTGGTCCCTTTTTCGGGTGCCCGTCAGGAGTCTCGCTGCGGCATTTTGGACCAGATGCAGGCGGGGCAGGGAAGATTGGCTGATGCCAGTGTAAAGGGAGTTGCAATAATCTAGGCGGGAGGAGATAAATGTGTGGATGATCTTTTCGAGGTCATCAAACTGGAGGAATTGTTTTATTTTAGCTATCGTCCGAAGCTGGAAGAAGCTAGCTTTCACCACTGCATTGACTTGTTTGTCAAATTTCAGTGCTGAGTCAAATATCACACCAAGGTTTTTGACGTGAGGTTTGAGTAGTGGGGTAAGGCTTCCAAGGCTGCCTGCTATTATTTTAATTGAGTCTGAGGGGCCGTGAAGGATGACCTCAGACTTACTCTCGTTTAGTTGGAGGAAGTTCTGGGCCACCCAACACTTTACATCCTCGAGGCAGTAGATAAGGTTAAGCAGATTTGATTGTTTTTTGGGCTTCAGGGGGAGATAGAGTTGTGTATCGTCTGCGTAGCAATGGAAGGAAATGCCGTGCCTTTCAATGACTTGGCCTAAGGGGAGCATATCCAGGGAGAAGAGAATGGGGCCAAGGATGGAACCTTGTGGAACCCCACAGCAGAGACTAGCTGAGACTAGATTAGATATACAGCATGGAAACAAGCCCTTCAGCCCACCGAGCGTGCTGACCAGCGATCTCGCACACTAACACTATTCTACACACTCGGGACAATTTCCAATTTTACCAAAGCCAATTAATCTACAAACTTGTGTAAGAAGGAATTGCACATACTGATTTAAACCAAAGATAGACATAAAAAGCTGGAGTAACTCAGCGGGACAGGCAGCATCTCCGGAGAGAAGGAATGGGTGACGTTTTGGGTTGAGACCCTTCTTCAGACTTGTACACACGTGTGCATCTTTGGAGTGTGTGAGGAAACCGGCGCACACAGAGAGAACCTACGCAGGTCATGGGGAGAACTTACAAACTCCGTATTCCGTAAGGACAGCACTCGTAGTCAGGATCAAACCTGGGTCTCTAGCGCTATGAGGCAGCAACTCTACCGCTGCACCACCTTCTATGTCTGTGTACACAAACAACATAACGAGAAACAGCTCAGCTGTGAGCAGAGGAACAGAGGCAATTCTTTCCTGGTCAACTGTAGAAGTCAGAGAAATCACAAAATGAAAGGTTTAAAAAATGAGTGAAGTGTGTGAGGCCCTGTGCAGACGGAAAGTCTACAGCTTGTATTAGGTATGTTACAAAACTTACCTTCAGTCGCGCTGTAATTCTGCCACTGGCCATGTGCGCGATTTTGGCGCCTTTAAGGGGGGGCGGGGTTAAAACGCGGGTTTCTCCTCCCTTGTCCTGGGAATATTTTGTTGGAGTACAAGCCTTGGCTGACAAAATCATTCCTACCGGCGTTTTGTGAATTTTTTATTTTTATTAAATCGTCAATGTCAGCGCTACAGTCATTTCAAAAGCAGCTCCTGAAGCGTCAATGCCGATAACGGGGACGGATTTCACACACGGGACAGGTAAACGAAAGTGCTTTCTTTAAATGTATAAAAGTGCTTCTTAAGAAGCCTTTAATTCAAATGTTGTCATGCGACACGGTGATTTTATTCCCCGAATTAACGGCAGTATTTTTCATGCCAATACGGGGTTAAATTCACCGCAAATCAACGTTCCAAAAGATCGTGTTCCAGTAATCCTCACTCGCAAGATGAATTAAATCCCCATTAATTTACAGGTATTAAACATTCAATTCCTTCCATTTGGCCTGTAAATTCATGAAAATTAGATTTAAAAATTATGTTATATTGTGAATTATTGTGTGAATGTTATTTGGACACTTAGGCTATTTAAAAATGTTAATCTATTCTTAAGAAATTGATAGATGTTTAGATCTAGTAATTGAATTTTGTAATTAGCTACAATTAGGTAACTAACTAATTATATGCTTTACTTTCATGTCTTCGAAGTAAGATTGTTTCATATTTGTTTCAGAATGCTTCAATCTATAATACCTGAAATTTTCTTTCAGTTATCATAATTTTTAAGAAAGTTATGGGCTTTTAACTGTCCTCGATCACAGCTTTTGTGTTAAGTCAATGGAAAAGCAATAGGGAACTAGATGCTAATTTCTGAGTATGATAATGGCCATAACTTTTTTAATACTGAAGATATGAAAGTGAATTAAGTGTCAAATTAAACTTCTTTTTATGCTTTATCTGATGGGATAAATTGCAGACTTTATTTTTAAAATCTCAAAATTTTGTAACATTGCTACTTGTATCTGACAAATGCATTCTAGAGTGCCACTCCCAGGGAAGCACAGCCACTGAACAATTGTGATCACACAAATAAATGTGTGAATGGGTGCACTCCACCTTCAACTTCAAAAGCTGCTGAACACATCATTGTTGATGTTAGCGTTTCTTGTGAGCAGTTTCTTGTGAGCATTAGAGAATTAAAAAAAAAACGAATGGGGTACCTGGTAGCGGGGAGAGCGGGGTATAACAGCGAGAGTGAGAGAGAGAGAGAGGGGGCAGATGCAAGTGGGAGACAGGGAGAGACGGTGAGAGGTGGGGAAAGAGGTTTCAGTTAGACAAACACCCACTGGTAAAGCCATGGCTCGTTGCTTCTAGGAGGGTGGAGAAAATGTCCTCAATCGACAGAATGCAACTTCAGAAACCTCTCGTCTCCACCGCGCTGGAGATTTCCCCTGGTGCAAGGAACAAATGACCTAAAGTTTGCGTTGAGTGAACTGACCGTCCTCGTCTTACCGTCCTCGTCGTACACCGGCGTTTTGTGAGAGTGGTTGTATCCCGGGATCCAGGGATGGAGGAGTCAGTGGCCGACAGACAGGTGAGCGGGGCCACGGTAGCTGGTGCCTCTCCCTCCGCTCACTCGCCGCTGGAAGAAGTGATACCTCTACACCCCGGGTCGAGAGCTGCCTCCTCCATCCCGCTGCTCAGCGGCAGCTGACCAGGATCCCACAGCATCACCGATGCCTCACATCAGCAACCACTCTCACAAAACGCCGGTGTCCGGCGGCGAGAATGTTAACAACACAGTTCACTCAACGCAAACTTCAGGTCCTTTGTTCCTTAGTTGCGCCCGTGGAAATCCCCGCTCCCATCCATCCCAACCACGCACACACACACGTCTAATGTGTAGGAGGTGTGAAGGAGGCTCTTCTATCCACAGGTCCGCGGACGGGAGTGTCGGTCGGTCCAGGCCCGCAGGCAGTGTGGAGGGGGTTAGGGGGGTTGTGGGGGTAGTGGGGTGTGAGTAGAGAGCTCGGAGTAAATACAGGGGAAGAGCCATGGGGGAGAAGGGGGTATCACGGGAGCCAGCGAGGGGGACCAGAGGAGTAGTGGCTGGAATTGGCAGTGCGATGGGGACTCACAGTGGGCGCTGGTCGTTCTCCTACGCTGGGATCAGAGTCTCCGCTTTCCGTTTGGCGACATCTCCGACTCAACTCCATACACCCCCTCCCCCCACACCCTCCTCCCCCCCACAACCCCAACACTGACCCTCCTCCACCCCCCCACACCCTCCTCCCCCACACAACCCCAACCCTGACCCTCCTCCACCCCCCACACCCTCCTCCCTCACAACCCCAACCCTGACCCTCCTCTACCCCCCCACACCCTCCTCCCCCACACAACCCCAACCCTGACCCTCCTCCACCCCCCCACACCCTCCTCCCTCACAACCCCAACCCTGACCCCCCCACAACCCCCCCTCCTCCACCCCCACACTCTCCTCCCCCCCCACACCCTCCTCTCCCACAACCCCAACCCTGACCCTCCCCCACAACCCCCCCTCCTCCACCCCCCACACCCTCCTCCCCCACAACCCCAACCCTGACCCTCCCCCCTCCTCCACCCCCACACCCTCCTCCCCCACAACCCCAACCCTCCCCACACCCCCCTCCTCCACACCCTCTCCCCCCCACAACCCCCTCCCCCCACAACCCCTCCTCCTCCACACCCTCCTCCCCCACAACCCCAACCCGCCCCTCCCCCCACAACCCCTCCTCCTCCACACCCTCCTCCCCCACAACCCCAACCCGCCCCTCCCCCCCACAACCCCCCCTCTTCCACACAACCCCTCCCCCGTTAAAATAAAATAACAAATAGTTAAAATAAGTATTAAAAGGTTATTAAAGTAAATTAAGTAATCACATTAAGGATGTTTCATTCTAAATATATTTAATATAAAATAATTATAAATAATTTAAAACACTATTAACATTTATGACAGAAATTGACATTGTTGCGGGAAATCAACTTTGAATCCAGATTACGTAGAGGTTGTTAGTGTTGCAGAGTGCGGGGCAGCTGAGCTCCAGAATCACATCACTGGTTCTCCATGGACACGGAACGGTAGAGGCAAGTGTATTCTGGATGGCCCCAGTTGTTATTCACCCGCAGTTCAGTGAATTTGTAAACGGCAGCATCTTTATTCTACAAAGCCAAAAAACATGATGACAGATCAGGGAACCTGTGCTTCAGTATGAAAGTACTGTACGCTGGAGAGAAGATGGATTAGCTACAAACCAGACTTCAATTCCTGCTGATCATGGATTTCAGGACATTCTATTCAATTACATACAGCATTGATACAAGCATTTTATCATGGAAAAGGTAGATGTTTTACAGAGGTATAAGGGGAACATGGATCTCAAATGACAGCAGGAAATACTGGGAGCAACAGCTTTACTCCATGTAGCATCGTGGATGAGGAGAGAACATACTTACTTACACAGGCTTGCTTTGTGGCAACTGACAAATTGTGAATAAAGTAGCCATGAAAAATAAACTTCTATTCTGGAAAGAGAAAATGCTGGAGTTCACAAGATTGATCCCTGGGATGGCGGGACTGTCATATGGGGAAAGATTGAAAAGACTAAGCTTGTATTCACTGGAGTTTAGAAGGACGAGGAGGGATCTTATAGAAACATATAAAATTATAAAAAAGGACTGGACAAGCTAGATGCAGGAAAAATGTTCCCAATGTGAACCAGGGGCCACAGTCTTAGAATAAAGGGGGGGGGGGCGGGTCATTTAAGACTGAGGTCGGAAAAAAACGTTTTCACCCAGAGAGTTGTGAATTTATGGAATTCTCTGCCACAGAGGGCAGTGGAGGCCAAATCACTCGATGGATTTAAGAGAGAGTTAGATAGAGCTCTAGGGGGCTAGTGGAGTCAGGGGATATGGGAAGAAGACAGGCACGGGTTATTGATAGGGGACGATCAGCCATGATCATAATGAATGGGGGTGCTGGCTCGAAGGGCTGAATGGCCTCCTCCTACACCTATTTTCTACGTTTCTATGTTTCTATGGAGTAACTCAGTGGGTCGGCAGCATTCCTGGACCTGCCTGACCTGCTGAGTTACTCCAGCATTTTGTGTCTTTCCTCGGTAAACCAGCATCTGCAGGTTCTTGTTTCTACAATCTGTAATCTGGATTGGTTCAGCAAGTCTGAAACTTGTAGATGCTTCAAGTAGATCAGCCACTGATCCAGCTCTCCTCAGTTTCCCTATCTTTGCATCTGAAAACATGTTTATCCTTGACCAGATTGCATGAATGGTCAATTAAAAAAGTATCTCTGCGCACCTGCTGCCTGATCCGAGTAAATTTCTAGCATTGTATTTCAGTCCTCCATCACCTGCAGATTAGCAATTTTCTATTTGTAACTTGTCATTTGTTCCAGTCAATCCGATATTTCCGATAATATGAGTCTGAAGAAGGGCCTCGACCTGAAATGCTTCCCATTCCTTCTCTCCAAAGATGCTGCCTCTCCCACTGAGTTACTCCGGCATTTTGTGTTCATCTTCAGCATAAAGCATCTGCAGCATCAACATTTCCTTCTTACACAATGCGCTATTTGCAAATCACAAACTCCTGACATACTTGCCCAATATATTACACTTCAGCAAAAGACACATGTGAGACAACTTACTGACAGTCCATCTGATCCCTTGGTGCAGGGGCGGAAATCCTGGGGGGTACAGGGGGGACTTGTGCTTTGAGAGGTGGGGGACAACCCCCCCCCCATGTTTTGTTATCCAGACTTTATCAGCCTCTTTCTAAGGGCTGAATCGGCCCATTCGCGGGGCCTTTCAGCGCCCGTCGTTGCTTAAAATCAAACTGCTGCATCGAGGCAATCAAGGCTCCCGATGATGAAACCTCCGCCGGCCGATGAAAGACCCCGTGAACGGGCTGATTCAAGCCCACGGCCGAAGCCTCGCACTAATGCATCTCGCTCTCTCCTCCAGCCCAGCGCAATGCTTGTCTCGAGGGTGAATAGACCGAGCACCTCGGGTGAAGCCTCCGAAGCCGTGTGGCTGTCTCTGTGTGTGTGTGTGTGTGTGTGTGTGTGTGTGTGTGTGTGTGTGTGTGTGTGTGTGTGTGTGTGTGTGTGTGTGTGTGTGTGTGCGTGTGTGTGTGCGCGCGGCCGTCAAGAAATTGTGTCTCCCCGGTTCCCCCCCATGTTTTGATAGCGATTTCCGTGCCTGGGTCAGATCTTACAGCCAAGACCCATGAGCGTTACTGAAGGGGGCTGCAAATCTGTTCAATTGAGAAGGAATCAGCTGCAAGCAAGATTGGAGGAAGGGGGTTGGACAGGAATCGACAATAGGGCCTCCATTGTAAGTCTTAGCTGATCAGTGGCGCAGGAACAAGAAAGATTGGGGTTAGATCTTGGGGATCAAGAGGCCAGTACAGGGCCTACCTTAGGTTCCAACTAGTGTTGCATTGTGAATGTGGAAAGAAATTGTGGAGAACAATACATCCAAAATGAAGGAGCTCGGGGAAATTAGCATTAGTAAAACAAAAAAGCATTGGGGGAAATAAAGTAACTAAAGATGATAAATCCCCATGGCTGGACAAACTGCATCTTAATATTTTGAAAGATGGCTATAGCAACAGTGGTTGTCATCTTTCAAAATTCCATAAATTGTAGAACTTTTCCCACAAATCAGAAGGTCGCAAATTCCAGAAAGGAGGGAAATCAAAAAAATGGAAAGTTACAGATCAATCTGCCTTTGAGTTATGGAAAATAATGCAATCTATTAATACAGAAGTAGCAACATGATGCTTCAAATAAATAGGCTGGGTAGGGTCAAGTTGATTTTCAATGACAAATGTTTGACAAATCCATTCAGGTTTTTTAAAGGTTTAACTAGCAGGGGTAAGGGTGTGTATTTAGACTTTCAGAAAGTGTCCAACTAAGTCCCATTAATAATTTGGACGAAAGGATCAAAATGTATGGAAGTCTGCTAACCAAAGCAGGGTGGCTGTGTGAGCTGAACAGGATTAGGAGAGGCTTCTTTGGATAATGACAGATTAAATGAATGAGCAGGGACATGCAGATGAAATATCATGCAGAAAAATGGTTGGAAGAAACACAAAAAAGTATGTTCTTTATGAAACAGTATCCTGGGCATGATCAACTTGGTTGAACGTCTGTGGCAATGCCCCCAAAAGAAGAAAGAAGGACAACACCCTGCAAAGACCAATGTGGAGACCACATCAGATGCACAACGGGGACAATCACAGTAAATACTGCAGTTTCCAGAGTAAAAGGGATTTCAAGACAAGACACTGCATGAAAACATCACCGTGCCAGAATTTCAAGCTTTAGTTGCCTCCACTGGAGTTCATCCCCATTCACTCACTGGTGGCTCCTGGATCATGTGATTGATCTTTGCCACCTTGATCTCCATTACTGGAATGAATCAGCTTGGCATTCTATAAAGTGTTAAAGAAGGAACTGCAAATGCTGGAAAATCGAAGGTACACGAAAATGCTGGAGAAACTCAGCGGGTGCAGCAGCATCTATGGAGCGAAGGAAATAGCGAAGGAAATAGGCAACGTTTCGGGCCGAAACCTTTTTTCCTTTCTTCTCCCCACCCCCTATCAGTCTGAAGAAGGGTTTCGGCCCGAAACGTTGCCTATTTCTTGCTCCATAGATGCTGCTGCACCCGCTGAGTTTCTCCAGCATTTTTGTGTACCTTGGCATTCTATAAAGCCTTTGCCTGAAGCAAATATGTTTTAAGTGAGAAAAGGGTGGCACGGAGGCTCAGCGGTAGAGTTGCTGCCTTACAACTCCGGGTTCCAGAGTTTGTACATTCTCCCCATGGGTTTTATAGACAATAGATAATAGACAATAGGTGCAGGAGTAGGCCATCCGGCCCTTCGAGCCAGCACCGCCATTCAATGTGATCATGGCTGATCATTTTCTCCGAGATCTTTGGTTTCCTTCCACACCAAATACTGGTTTGTAGGTTAATTGTGTTGGTATAAATGTCATTTGTCCCTTGTGTGGGTCTTGTGAGTCTGTGGAATTCTCTGCCACAGAGGGCGCTTTCAAGGAAACTTTCAAGAGAGAGCAAGATCGAGCTCTTGAAGATAGCGGAGTCAGGGGATATGGGGAGAGGCAGGAGCAGGGTGCTCATTGTGGATGATCAGCCATGATCACATTGAATGGCGGTGCTGGCTTGAATGGCCATATGGCCTACTCCTGCACCTATTGTCTATTGATAGTGTTAGTGTGCGGGGATTCCTGGTCGCAGGTCGGTGCGGACTAAGGTCCTGTCCCACTTGGGCCGTCACTTACGCAACAGGCCGGTAGTGAAGGTCGCGCGATGGTCCCGTGAGAGTCGCGCGCGTCATCATGCGCCCGCACAGCCGTCTGGAGCACGTGACGTCATTTGTAAATGGGCACAAAATGCAGGAGTATCTCAGCCGGACCGGCAGCATCTCTGGAGAGAAGGAATGGATGATATTTTGGGTCGAGACCCTTCTTCAGTCTGAAAGAAGGGTCTTGACCCAAAACGTCACCCATTCCTTCTCTCCAGAGATGCTGTCTGTCCCGCTGAGTTACTCCGGCATTTTATGTTTATCTTGAATCGTCTTGGCCCCGATCTGGGAGTAGGAGTGGGGGCGGATCCGGATCCGCAACGGCCGTGAGCCACAGGCTGAGTTCGACGATCGTTTGCTTGCTTCTGCTGCTGTTGGAGGTGAGACGTTGCGTCGCGCCAGGGTCTTGGGCCTGTCCCACTTTGGCTGTCAGTTACGCGACAGGCCGTTGGTGCTTGAAGATTTCGTGCAGGCGAAGTCCACATTCCTCCACACCACACCATGCGCCCGGCCCCGCGCTACCCACACGCTAGCAAGTCGCGTAAATGGCGCGCGAAAGACAGCCAAGTGGGACAACCCTTAAGGCCCTGTTTCAGCATTGCATCTCTAAGCTAAACTAAAACATGGGTGAAGTCAGCACCAAAACTCAGAATCATAGTTCAAACACCAATGAGTGAACTGTCAAATATTGGCACATGCCAGATTTTGGTTAACGGTTACTACATCGCAAAGTATATATTTGTAAAAGATAGATAAATATTTGAAGCAAAGGAAAATAAAAGCTTGCAGGAAAAGGCCAAGGTTATAGGATTGTTCCAGCAAAGAATCAATGATCCTTTATTCACTTCCATACCTGCACCTCAAACGTCTGGATTGAACCCCCTTCCTCGTTATACGTGTATGGTCCCAATAGGATCCCTTCGGCTTGATTTTCATCATCCAAGCCCTGTGAACAAGTAGAAATTAGCAAGCTTTACACACAGAAAATTACTCTCCAGTCACCCCAACAATTCTACCAGCTGGTGAAAGCAGGACTTTCACCCTTGCCTGGAAGAAAGCTTCAAGATTCAAGAGAGTTTATTGTCATGTGTCCCTGATAGGACAATGAAATTCTTGCTTTGCTTCAGCACAACAGAACATAGTAGGCATTGACATAGTAGGCAAGACATTGGTTGAATATATAACATAATTTCATTTCAAACAGTCAAATGGAAAAATGTCATCACCTCATTCAGCACATGAAGTGAATCTGTACACAATCAAACAGAATGAAACGATGCGTAGCATCAACTCTCATCTGTGGTAGAATCAGGGTGTCCCACCACAGGGGCCTCATCAGGCACCTCTATACCCACAGAACTAGTGGAAGCAAGTCATCCTTAATCCTGAGAGAATACCAGTGAAGAATTGTTCACCCCCACTCAGGAAAGCACTTGGCATAACAATTGTCCCAAGTATGTGTAGTACATAGATACATAGATACAGAAAATAGGTGCAGGAGTAGGCCATTCGGCCCTTCGAGCCTGCACCGCCATTCAATATAATCATGGCTGATCATACAACAGTATCCCGTACCTGCCTTCTCTCCATACCCCCTGATCCCTTTAGCCACAAGGGCCACATCTAACTCCCTCTTATATATAGCCAATGAACTGGCCTCAACTACCCTCTGTGGCAGAGAGTTCCAGAGATTCACCACTCTCTGTGTGAAAACGTTTTCCTCATCTCGGTCTTAAAGGATTTCCCCCTTATCCTTAAGCTGTGACCCCTTGTCCTGGACTTCCCTAACATCGGGAACAATCTTCCTGCATCTAGCCTGTCCAACCCCATAATAATTTTGTACGTTTCTATAAGATTCCCCTCTCAATCTCCTAAATTCTAGCGAGTATAAGCCAAGTCTATCCAGTCTTTCTTCATATGAAAGTCCTGACATCCCAGGAATCAGTCTGGTGAACCTTCTCTGCACTCCCTCTATGGCTATAATGTCCTTCCTCAGATTTGGAGACCAAAACTGTACGCAATACTCCAGGTGTGGTCTCACCAAGACCCTGTACAACTGCAGTAGAACCTCCCTGCTCCTATACTCAAATCCTCTTGCTATGAAAGCCAACATACCATTCGCTTTCTTCACTGCCTGCTGTACCTGCATGCCTACTTTCAATGGACTGGTGTACCATGACACCCAGGTCTCGCTGCATCTCCCCATTTCCTAATCGGCCACCATTTAGATAATAGTCTGCCTTCCCGTTTTTGCCACCAAAGTGGACAACCTCACATTTATCCACATTATACTGCATCTGCCAAACATTTGCCCACTCACCCAGCCTATCCAAGTCACCTTGCAGTCTCCTAGCATCCTCCTCACAGCTAACACTGCCCCCTCAGCTTAGTGTCATCCACAAACTTGGAGATGTTGCTTTCAATTCCCTCATCCAGTTCATTAATATAAATTGTAAATAGCTGGGGTCCCAGCACTGAGCCTTGCGGTACCCCACTAGTCACTGCCTGCCATTGTGAAAAGGACCCGTTTACTCCTACTCTTTACTTCCTGTTTGCCAGCCAGTTCTCTATCCACATCAATACGGAACCCCCAATACCGTGTGATTTAAGTTTGTATCCTAATCTCTTATGTGGTACCTTGTCGAAAGCCTTCTGAAAGTCCAGATACAACACATCCACTGGTTCTCCCTATCCACTCTACTAGTTACATCCTCGAAAAATTCTATAAGATTCGTCAGACACGATTTACCTTTCGTAAATCCATGCTGACTTTGTCCAATGATTTCACCACTTTCCAAATGTGCTTCTATCCCATCTTTAATAACTGACTCCAGCAGTTTCCCCACTACCGATGTTAGACTAACTGGTCTGTAATTCCCCGTTTTCTCTCTCCCTTCCTTCTTAAAAAGTGGGGTTACGTTTGCTACCCTCCAATCCTCAGGAACTACTCCAGAATCTAAAGAGTTTTGAAAAATTATCACTAATGCATCCACTATTTCTGGAGCTACTTCCTTAAGTACTCTGGGATGCAGCCTATCTGGCCCTGGTGATTTATCAGCCTTTAATCCATTCAATTTACCCAACACCACTTCCCGACTAACCTGGTTTCACTCAGTTCCTCCATCTCCTTTGACCCGCGGCCGCCTACTATTTCCGGCAGATTATTTATGTCTTCCTTAGTGAAGACGGAACCAAAGTAGTTATTCAATTGGACCGCCATATCCTTGTTCCCCATGATCAATTCACCTGTTTCTGACTGCAAGGGACCTACATTTGTTTTAACTAATCTCTTTCTCTTCACATACCTATAAAAACTTTTGCAGTCAGTTTTTATGTTCCCTGCCAGTTTTCTTTCATAATCTATTTTCCCTTTCCTAATTAAGCCCTTTGTCCTCCTCTGCTTGTCTCTGAATTTCTCCCAGTCCTCTGGTATGCTGCTTTTTCTGGCTAATTTGTACGCATCATCTTTTGCTTTGATACTATCCCTGATTTCCCTTGTTATCCTACCTTCCCTGATTTATTCTTTTGCCAAACTGGGATGAACAATTTTTGTAGGTCATCCATGCAGTCTTTAAATGCCTTCCATTGCATATCCACCGTTAACCCTTTTAGAACTAATTGCCAATCAATCTTGGCCAATTCACGTCTCATACCCTCAAAGTTACCTTTCTTTAAGTTCAGAACCGTTGTTTCTGAATTAACAATGTCACTCTCCATCCTAATGAAGAACTCAACCATATTATGGTCACTCTTGCCCAAGGGGGCACGCACAACAAGACTGCTAACTAACCCTTCCTCATTACTCAATACCCAGTCTAGAATAGCCTGCTCTCTCGTTGGTTCCTCTACATGTTGGTTTAGATAACTATCCCGCATACATTCCAAGAAATCCTCTTCCTCAGCACCACTGCCAATTTGATTCACCCAATCTATATGTAGATTGAAGTCACCCATTATAACTGTTTTGCCTTTGTTGCACGCATTTCTAATTTCCTGTTTGATGCCATCCCCAACTTCACTACTACTGCTAGGTGGCCTGTACACAACACCCACCAGCGTTTTCTGCCCCTTAGTGTTTCGCAGCTCTACCCATACCGATTCCACATCCTCCAAGCTAATGTCCTTCCTTTCCACTGCGTTAATCTCCTCTCTAAACCAGCAACGCTACCCCACCTCCTTTTCCTTTCTCTCTATCCCTCCTGAATAGTGAATATCCCTAGATGTTCAGCTCCCAGCCTTGGTCACCCTGGAGCCATGTCTCCGTGATCCCAACTATATCATAATCATTAATAGATATCTGCACGTTCAACTCATCCACCTTATTACGAATGCTCCTTGCATTGAGACACAAAGCCTTCAGGCTTGTTTTACAACGATCTTACCCCTTATACAATTATGTTGAAAAGTGGCCCTTTTTGATTTTTGCCCTGGATTTGTCTGCCTGCCACTTTTACTTTTCACCTTGCTACCTATTGTTTCCGCCCGCATTTTACACCCCTCTGTTTCTCTGCTCACCCATTTAAGAACCCCACCACCTCTTATTCTCTGTTTATTATTGTTTTCTTCTTTCCCCCCTACATGTTGGGTCCTGAGTGCTTTCCTTCTCTGCCTCCTGCCTCACACACTGTCTAACAGCTTTGTCTATTTGAGTCCCTCCCCCCAACCATTCTAGTTTAAAGTCTCCCCAGTAGCCTTTGCAGATCTCCCCGCCAGGATATCGGTCCCCCTCAGGTTCAAGTGCACCCATCCTTTTTGTACAGGTCGCACCTTCCACAAATGAGGTCCCAATGATCCAGAAATTTGAATCCCTGCCTTCTGCACCAGTCCTTCAGCCACGCATTTATCCTCCCCCTCGCTCCATTCCTACTCTCACTGTCGCGTGGCACAGGCAGTAATCCCGAGATTGTTACCTTTGCTGTCCTTCTCTTTAACTCCCCTCCTAACTCCCTAAATTCTCCTTTCAGGACCTCTTCTCTTTTTTTACCTATGTCATTGGTACCTATATGTACCACGACCTCGGGCTCCTCTCCCTGCCCTTTCAGGATATCTTGGACACGTTGAGACACATCACAGACCCTGGCACAAGGGAGGCAAAGTACCATCCGCGTCCTCCCGACTGCATCCACAGAATCGCCTGTCTGACCCCCTAACTATAGTGTTAACTTTAATCTCATCTATTGGTTGTAATGTTGCTTCATCACTGTATGAAGCATTTGTGGTTAGCAGTGTTGAGGATTGTGCAATAAAGTGACAAAACTCAGTGAAATCAGTGAAAACCCAGAATCACAGTTCAAACACCAGTATGAGCAACTTGTGTAGCATGGAAGATTGAAGATTATATTAGAGGGCCTTCTATTTGAGGGATTATTGTTCTGGACTGTGAAATGGAATTTGCTCATTTTTAACAGTACTTGTTAATGCTATTGACGTGGATTGTGAGACCACTCGGGATCCTGAACATGGAATCCAATGTCCAAGAAAGCCTTGCCATGTTCAGCAGTATGCTCCAGACAAACACCATGGTTCCCAAACATTCACTCATATTCTATACGTTTCACTCACATAAACAGAGAAGTCTTTAGGGGCACTTCTAATTGATCCACTCGGAGAAATGGATCTTGGAATGTGATCTAGGGTAAAGGCTGTAGGCCTGATCCGGACAGCAAGCTCGATCACAACAAAGCCTTGGGAGCCTTTAAATGGCCAACAGTTCCCAGGATGAACCTCCGGCTGCAAGAGAGAACAAGAAAAAAAAATTGGGAAAGATTCTCAGTTTAGTTTAGAGATACAGCGCGGAAACAGGAAATATTAACATTATCCTACCCACACTCGGGACAATTTTGTTTTACATTTACCAAGCCAATTAACCTACAAACCTGTACGTCTTTGGAGAGTTGGAGGAAACCGAAGATCTAGGAGAAAACTCACGCAGGTCACGGGGAGAACGTACAAACTGCGTACAGACAGAACCTATAGTTGGGATCGAACCGGGGTCTCTGGCGCTACAAGCGCTGTAAGGCAACAACTCTACCACTGTGCTGCCCACAATTCTCTACCCACAATTATCCCCCTCCCTTTCAACAGAACACTGATTCTTCCTAAAGGGACAGCAAAGATTTGGATTTTTGGACACGATCCACGTGAGGATATGAGGATACTTACAGAATAATGAAAGGCATAGAGTGGATGTGGAAAAGATGTTTCCACTTGTGGGGGAGTCTTGGACCAGAGGCCATAGGCTCAGAATTAAAGGGTGCACCTTTAGAAATGAGGTGAGGAGGAACTTCATTACCACAGAGGGCTATGGAGGCCAAGTCAGTGGATATTTCTAAGGCAGATATAGACCAATTCTTGATTAGAACAGGTGTCAATGGTTATTTTGGGAACAGGGATGGGTTGTTGGGGTGGGGTTGCTATGGCAGGAATCTGCAGTCTTGACCCCGC
>JAXLNO010003688.1:0-102953 GCA_038087875.1 Malacoraja senta
GCACTCTCAATAGAATCAAATACCTTGGAGAAGAAACATGAGATTGAGCGACAAGAAGAACAGCTGAACGGAGAGATGAGGTGACAAGGGGAACAACTGAGAGAAGTGATGAGGCGACAAGAAGAAGAGATGAGGCGACGAAAAGCACACCTTGAACTAGCCACAATGTTGGCGGTTACCAAATCGATGAAGGAGATAATGAAAAGTGAGGGTTTGTAGATTAACCCTTATTGATCCATGCCATTTATAATCTCCACCACACATATGTGCATGCCACCGTTTACATGGTATTACGGTACTACACAGCTTTACATTAGCACGGTCAGCTTGCTCTCGCTCGCTCTCTCAGACAAGCCACGAATGAGCTGAATGAGAATGGCTGGCAGTTTAAATGTTCCTGTATACTTATGGAATAAAGACTGATCTTTTACCATATGTATTAGTGTGGATTAATCATAAACATGGTGTCAGAAGTGGGATTGAGCCATGTCTACGACCCTTTTGCCTGAATTTAATTTAGTTTTTTTTTACAACGAACCATCGCTCGCTTATTATGGCAGAGTCTTTTCGTAAACCAGATCCTTTAATGTTCGACAGCGAATTTGCCGAACGTAGGCACATCTTCGAAGTGGAATTCGGAATTTTCATAGATGCTGCCCACCCAGGGACTGCTCCATAACTGTTGTAACTGCTGTGGCTCACACCCGAAATTCTGTGAGCAATGCCCCACTTATGACAAAACTTGCCTCTACAGTAAAAAGAAAGGCCACTTTATCCGGTGCTGCCACGCTCGTGCAACAGGGCCCAGTCACAACCAAAGATTATAGAGGAACAAGATGCGCCACTCAGCGAAAAACGCGTAGTATGACGTGTGTAATTGTCGACGCCATTTTATAGGGCATTTTATAGGGCTGCCCGCATACTGTCATGGCGTCCACATCTACAGCTCGGTGTAAATTGCTCTAATCGCCGATGTTGACAACTCAACCTGCCTTTCTTCAGGTTCCCCAACAACAAGGAAAGGTGAGGAAATATTATTGTTTTCTGCCGCCATTATTTTGTCCTGAAAATGTTATTTTTGTTCCCCTATCAACACTCATTGGGAAACTAGGGTTGTTGGTACATTAGAACGTTACTAGTTTTTTTTAATAGATCTAAACTTACCACAATAATAAAGTCAGCAATTTTTGTTCTTCTGTACATTTTTGTTTTTGTTTCTGTACGGCAAGTGTCTCCAAAATATGGTCCGTAGGGAGAGAGGGAGAGAGAGAGAGAAGGGGCAGAGAGAGATAGGGAGAGAGAGACATCAGGCCCATCACGAGATTTTAACCTCAGATTCGAGTCGGGGAGCGCAGCGACCCGGGGCTGCTCTTAGTGTAGTTACGAATTAGATCCCTCGAATTGTCAGAGCCGAAACATCGCTGGGCCTCTGTGAAGAAGGGTGCAATGTTGCGGTGCGGGGTTCGGCGGCGGTCAAAATGGGACGGCTGTGCGTTATAACGTTCCATCGTTCCTCTCTCTCCCCTTCTCTCTCTGCCCCCTCCATCTCTCTCTCCCTCTCTCCCTGTCTCTCTCTGCCCCTCCTCTCTCTCTCTCCTGTCCCTGTCTCTCTCTATCTCGGTCACTGCCCCATCTGCCTTTGTCTCTCTCCCTCCCCTCTCTCTCTGTCTGTCTCTGCCTGAGAGTTGGTAGTCCTGCTAGTGTCTTAGGTCCAAAAGAGGATAGAAAGAAAATACTTTAAATGGTCTACATTAGAAGTTTCAAATAATCTCTTCTACATTAATGGCAAAATGCATCTTCAATATACAGGTCTATCCCCACAACTAAACAATTGCACTTAAATGATATATCATCCATTCTGCAGATATGTAGTTATAACTACATTTTTTCCTTCTTAGTTAATCCAATATGAGATTTTCTGTAATTCCAGATGTCGACAGCGGTTCCAGAATACTCGTCGACAAGATCTCCACCACCAAACTCTGGTGTACTTGCCGTCTTTGTTCTGAACACTGAACTTGACTAGTTTTCCAACAAGCAGACCAATGACAGGCTAAATTGCAATGCAGTTCCAACGCTATTTGACATCACGAACACGCCGAAACGTCTGTTTTCCCAACGCCGGTTACTCGAGAGCAAGAATGAGAACCTCCCGTTACCCACACAAAATTGTGCAAATGACGATTTATTTATTATTGTATATGTTGGAAATTTTGTTCTTTGTGGTAAGCAAGGGGTGGGGCTATCGTTGTCTGAAATATGTTGAATTTTACATCACTTTCAAAACACTGCAACCCCCTGTATATGTCGTGAACAAAATGATGTGAATTATGTAAATATTACCATAAATGACGGAAATAGAAAGTGTTTTCATTGTTTATAAAGTTCAATTTAGAGTTATTTGAAATTGTGAAGGTTAGTGCAATATAGGGCTGACCCACAAATGTGTCGTTATGATACATTCACATTTAAAAAATCCATGTCTAAAAAAAAAGCAAGAAGTTCCCCATATTATTTGACCAACTTATCGACTGAATTTAAATATGTAGGTATGTATGCACTACATTGTGTTACGCTAATATAGAATGAAAGAATGGAAAAATATTTCGACATTGTGTTCATGGATGTTTTATTCACAATATTAGGATTTCATATATATAAAAAACTGAAAAGTGAGGCGTGCAAAAGTATTCAGCCCCCCTGAGTCAATACTTTGTAGAACCACCTTTCGCTGCAATTACAGCTGCAAGTCTTTTGGGGTATGTCTCTACCAGCTTTGCACATTTAGAGACTGAAATTTCTGCCCATTCTTCTTTGCAAAATAACTCAAGCTCAGTCAGATTGGATGGAGAGCATCTGTGAACAGCAATTTTCAAGTCTTGCCAGAGATTCTCAATTGGATTTAGGTCTCGACTGACTGGGCCATTCTAACACAAGAATATGCTTTGATCTAAACCATTCCATTGTAGCTCTGGCTGTATGTTTGTGGTCGTTGCCCTGCTGGAAGGTGAACCTCAGCCCCAGTCTCAAGTCTTTTGGAGACTCTAACAGGATGTCTTCCAAGATTGCCCTGTATTTGGCTCCATCCATCATCCCATCAACTCTGACCAGCTTCCCTGTCCCTGATGAAGAAAGCATCCCCACAGCATGATGCTGCCACCACCATGTTTCACCGTGGGGATGGTGTGTTCAGGGTGATGTGCAGTGTTAGTTTTCCGCCTCACATAGCGTTTTGCATTTAGGCCAAAAACTTCAATTTTGGTCTCATCTGACCAGAGCACCTTCCTTCACATGTTTGCTGTGTCTCCCACATGGCTTGTGGCAAACTGCAAACGGGACTTCTTATGGCTTTTTTTCAACAATGGCTTTCTTCTTGCCACTCTTCCATAAAGGCCCGATTTGTGGAGTGCACGACTAATAGTTGTCCTGTGGACACATTCTCCTACCTGAGCTGTGGATCTCTGCAGCTCCTCCAGAGTTACCATGGGCCTCTTTGCTGTTTCTCTGATCAATGCTCTCCTTGCCCGGCCTCTCAGTTTAGGTGGACGACCATGTCTTGGTAGGTTTGCAGTTGTGCCATACTCTTTCCATTTTCGGATGATGGATTGAACAGTGCTCCGTGAGATGTTCAAAGCTTGGGATATTTTTGTATAACCTTACCCTGCTTTAAACTTCTCCACAACTTTATCCCTGACCTGTCTTGTGTGTTCCATGGGCTTCATGATGCTGTTTGTTCACTAATGTTCTCTAACAAACCTCTGAGGCATTCACAGAACAGCTGTATTTATACTGAGATTAGATTACACACAAGTGGACTCTATTTATTAATTAGGTGACTTCTGAAGGCAATTGGTTGCACTGGATTTTATTTAGGGGTATCAGATTAAAGGGGGCTGAATACCTTTGCACGCCACACTTTTCAGTTTTTTATTTGTAAAAAAATTTGAAAACCATGTATCATTTTCCTTCCACTTCACAATTATGCGCCACTTTGTGTTGGTCTATCACATAAAATCCCAATAAAATACATTTACGTTTGTGGTTGTAACGTGACAAAATGTGGAAACGTTCAAACGTTCAATATATATAAAGACAGTATATAAATATTGTAGCGGCCTGAACGAGGTCAGTAAAAGGCCAGACGCCAGACGGGTTCAATTAGCAGACTTTAATGCTTACAACGAGAGCACCCCACACACACACCTCGAGAGCACTAAATCCAGGGTCGACTGGAAACCCCGTGGCAGACCAGTCCCCTGTCCTTCACTCGGCGAGGGGGGTGATCCAAGGAGTGGCTTACCCCCCAGGGACCGCCACATGACCCCCCCCCCAAGTACCCGAGACACGAAACGGACAGGAGGCCGTACACGGCGGCCAGCGCGGGTACACACCATGCCCTGCCCCGGAACAGGCAACTGACCAACAGGTGCATGGGACCGAGTAACCAGAGGAGGTACCCTAGACAAAGGCCGCCCTCGCTTACGAGGCCGCGCTACCAACACCGGCTCATCGATATCAATATGTGCTGGCTTCAACCGCGCAACTGAAACAGTCTCATGCCGACCCCCCATGTCCAGGACGAAAGAGGATGAGCCATGTTCCAGTACCCGAAAGGGACCCTCGTACGGCCGCTGGAGAGGTGTCCGATGCGCATCCCTGCGCAGAAAAACGAACTGGCAGTCCACCAGGGCAGGCGGAACATGGGGACGGAAAGACCCATGACGAGACGTTGGCACCGGCGCCAACTTGCCCACCGTGTGCCGAAGACGTTGTAGAGCGTCCGAAGGCTGCTCCGCCTGACCACGTGCCGACGGGATGAATTCTCCGGGCACCGTCAACGGAGACCCATATACCAACTCGGCGGAGGAGGAGGCTAAGTCCTCTTTGGGTGCGGTGCGGATCCCCAGCAAAACCCACGGCAGGGCGTCCACCCAGTCCGGATCCTTGATCCGTGCCTTCAAGGCGTCCTTAAGTTGACGGTGAAACCGCTCCACCAAGCCGTTCGCCTGCGGGTGGTACGCCGTCGTGTGGTGCAGACGAACACCCAGGAGACGTGCCATGGCCGCCCACAGCTCCGACTTGAACTGAGGCCCCCGGTCGGAAGTTATGTCCAGTGGCACTCCGAACCTGGCGATCCAATGCGCCATCAAGGCTCGAGCGCAAGTAGTCGTTGCAGAATTCGGTAGCGGGATGGCTTCAGGCAACCGCGTGAAGCGGTCCACAACGGTGAATAGGTAGGTCATGCCCTGGGACGACGGCAGCGGCCCCACGATGTCCACGTGAATGTGGTCGAAACGCTGCCTTGGAATGGGGAACTCCGGCAACAGCGCGCGAACGTGTCGTTGCACCTTGGCGGTCTGGCACGAGATGCAGGTGCGCGCCCAGTGTCCAACCCCCTTCCGCAGTCCGTGCCTCATGAAACGGGAGGCCACCAGGGCCGTTGTCGCCCGGATGGAGGGATGCGCAAGCCCATGGAGCACCTCAAACACCCTGCGCCGCCAGGCGATGGGGACAATGGGTCGCGGAACCCCAGAGAAGACATCGCACAGCAGCGTTGCACCCCCAGGACCACAGACAACGTCCTCCAACTTCAGGCCCGAAACTGCCGTACGATAAGCGGACATCTCCTCGTCGACCAACTGAGCGGCTGCTAGGGCGGAATAATTGATCCCCTCGGCGACTTGGAGAACCGCGTTGACTACAGGTCTCGATAAGGCATCGGCCACTTTGTTGAATTTGCCCTCAACGAATCGGATGGAGGTTGTGTATTCGGACACATACGCCAACTGCCTCTGCTGCCGGGCAGACCACGGGTCTGAAACCTTGGCGAACGCGAAGGTTAACGGCTTGTGGTCCGTAAACACAGTAAACAGCCTCCCCTCCAGGAAATAGCGGAAATGGCGTACAACGAGATATAGGGCAAGGAGCTCGCGGTCAAAAGCACTGTAACGGCGTTGAGCACCACTGAGATGCCTGCTGAAGAAGGCGAGTGGCCGCCAGTATCCATCGACGAGCTGCTCCAATACTGCCCCAACCGCAATCTCAGAAGCGTCTACCGTCAAGGCGGTCTGGGCGTTCTCCCGTGGGTGGACAAGCATGGTGGCTTCAGCCAGTGCCTGCTTAGCACTATCAAAAGCCGCTGATGCTTCCGCGGACCACTCAACCTCCCTGCGATGACCAGCAATCAGCTGGAACAGCGGACACATGACTGCGGCCGCTGCCGGCAGGAAGCGGTGATAGAAAGTGACCATCCCCACGAATTCTTGTAGGCCCCTAACTGTGGTCGGACGGGGGAACCTGCGGATAGCGTCCACCTTGACCGGCAGAGGCACCACCCCTTGTGGAATCACGCGGTGGCCGAGGAAGTCGATAGACGTCACCCCAAAACGGCATTTGGACGCGTTGATGGCCAAACCGAAATCGCTGAGGCGCTGACACAGCTGACGGAGGTGGATGCAGTGCTCCTGCCGCGAGTGACTAGCCACGAGTATGTCATCTAAGTACACAAAGACGAAATCCAGGCCGCGGCACACACAGTCCATAAGCCGCTGAAAGGCCTGCGCAGCGTTTTTAACCCAAACGGCATCCTTACAAATTCGAATAGACCAAATGGTGTAATAATGGCCGTCTTCGGAATATCATCGGGGCGAACCGGAATTTGATTATATCCTCGTACGAGGTCCACCTTGGAGAATATGGATGCTCCGGCTAGATGGGCATTGAAGTCCTGAATGTGCGGAACTGGGTACCTATCCGCGACGGTCGCATCATTCAGGCGACGGTAATCCCCACACGGGCGCTAGCCCCCGTCTACCTTGGGGACCATGTGGAGCGGTGACGCCCATGGGCTATCGGAGGGACGCACGATTCCCATCTCCTCCATCAGGCGGAACTCCTGCCGAGCAAGCCGAAGCTTGTCTGGCGCCAGACGACGCGCCCGGGCGTGCACAGGCGGGCCGGTAGTAGGGATGTGGTGCTCCACCCCGTGCTTGGGGGTGGAGGAGCAGAAGTGGGGTTCCAGGATGTCAGGAAAATCTGCCATGATGCGCGCGAAAGTCGCATCCACGGACGATAGGGGTCGGGGTCACCAGTGTAGCGGCCTGAACGAGGTCAGTAAAAGACCAGACGCCAGACGGGTTCAATTAGCAGACTTTAATGCTTACAACGAGAGCACCCCACACACACACCTCGAGAGCACTAAATCCAGGGTCGACTGGAAACCCCGTGGCAGACCAGTCCCCTGTCCTTCACTCGGCGAGGGGGATGATCCAAGGAGTGGCTTACCCCCCAGGGACCGCCACAATATTTTGTATATATATATTGTGATACACACACACACACACACACACACACACACAAATATATATATATACACACACAGATTGAAAGAAAAAGGTTGCTAAAGAAATCAGAGGAAATCTGAAGAAATATACTAGAGAAATATGTCAAGTCAAGTCACTTTTATTTATATCGCGTATTTAAAAAACAACTCTCGCACAACGCCACGCGTTAGGCGTACGCCGTCAAGACGCTGCGTACGACATCAAGACGCTGTGTACGCCCGTCGAGACGCTGCGTACGCCCTCAATGTGCCTGCGGGCCGACAGGCCGTTGTCGCGCGGGATGTTCGGACATTGCAAGAATTTTCAAGCCACCACGTTTGGTCGCGCTAGACGCATGCAATCGCATGCTGGTGGGGACAGGCCCTTAACTTGCTTCTCACACACAGGCACACACAAATACACATTCATATAAATATATATATAAGTTAAAGTTAATTTTGTGCACAGTGTGTGTTAAAACAATACAAGGGAAGCTGCACAATACAATGCAAGGGAAACTACGCAAAGGTGGCGGCTGGGGAGGAAAGATGGGAGGGAAATGGGGGAACAGGGGGAAAACATTTACAATAAAATTAACTAAAATATATGAGGTGATAGATGTGCTATAATAATAATTATTATAATAATCATTTTATTTACTGGCGCCTTTCTAAAACCCAAGGATACCTTACAATGCATAGAATCACAAAAAAATATATACAAAACACATAATCGGAATAAATTAAACATAAAACCACCACAGTACACAAATCAAGGACAGAATTCAATTTCAAGAGCACCAAAAGAAAATAAGAAACACAATTTGAGGCTATATCAAACACTGTTCCCTACAACACTGATTACACCAAATATGATAGAGCGAGTGCACAGCGGGAGGCACACCGGAAGTCGCGCTTGGCTTAAACAAATGGCGGCCGTGACGTTCCGTTACGTACGACACGTCAGCCCATTGGATTTCGGAGGAGTGGTCTATCTTGCTCCTCTATAATCTTTGGTCACAACAATCTCTCTATGCGCTCCAGCTCACAATTTGCCATGAGGCACTGACTGAAACAGCAGTTCCAGCAGAACCACGACCGGAGCACCTGCAGGAAGACAGGCAAATCATACATTACTGTGTACCCGACTCATCGTCCACAAACAGTGAATCCATGACAATGCCCAGTGTCAACAATACCAAAGTTGCTGCAAAGATGTAATGTCATGTCTTTATCAGACTTCCAAAGAATTCACAACAACGAAACTGTCATGAAAACAAACTCCAAGTTACATCCATTTATGGGGAGGAGTTGCAACCGGTTATTAAGGTAACATTACAATGCCATCTGCAATCTCAGGTTTACAATGTGGATTTCTTCATTGTTGGCTTGGTACGGCAACCTGAGCTTCAAGGAGCTGAAGAGGCTGCAAAAAGTAGTAAACACTGCCCAGTCCATCATCGGCTCTGACCACCCCACCATCGAGGGCATCTATCGCAGTCGCTGCCTCAAAAAGGCTGCCAGCATCATCAAGGACCCCACACCATCCTGGCCACACTCTCATCTCTCCACTACCATCAGGTAGAAGGTACAGGAGCCTGAAATCTGCAACATCCAGGTTCAGGAACAGCTACTTCCCCACAGCCATCAGACTATTAAACACAACTTCAAACAGGCTCTGAACTATAACAGCCTATTGCACTTTATCTGTTTATTTATGTGTTTGTATTCTATGGTATATGGACACACTGATCTGATCTGATCTGCATTTATGCCAACAATATTCTGTTGCGCTGCAACAGGCAAGAATTTCATTGTCCTATCTGGGTCAGCCCATGATCATATTGAATGGCAGTGCAGGCTCGAAGGGCCGAATGACCTACTCCTGCACCTATTTACTCTGTTTCTATGACAATAAACTCTCTTCTTGACTTCTTGTCAGTGGGGAAGTGCCGCTCCTTCTGGGCATTGATGCATGCCGCGATATGAACTTAGTCTCCTTCGGTAAAACTGTGTACCAGCTGTCTACCTCTCAAAGTCCCACCCAACAACTATTCGAATAATACAAAGACATTTGTGATAACCAGCTGGGCAAGATTCCCACAGAATACAACATTGGAATCCCGCACGCAATGAAGGACCGCGTCAAAGCTGAACTTGACAGAATGGAAACACTGGGCGTGATAGCCCCTGTCAATGACCCCTCCTCTTGGGTCTCCACCATGGTCGCAGCAGTCAGGAAGAACATAAACGAAATAAGGATGTGTATTAACCCTAAATGACCACACCACCCGATGCGGACGGTGGAAGAGGTCGCAGCCAGCCTGGGTAAAGCTACAGTTTTCTCTGTCCTAGATGCAAAGAACTCATTTTGGCAAATACCGCTAGACCAAGCATCCTCCATGTTAACCGCATTTGCAACGCCCTACGGACGCTACCGATCCTTACAAATGCCATTTTGCATCAATTTAGCCAGTGAAGTTTTCCAATGTACTATGGAACAACTCTTTACTGGCTACCCGTGCACCATAATCATGGATGACATCCTGATCGCCGGGCGCAACATGTCCTGGATCGTGCCAGATAAGTCAATCTCAAACTCAACCCCCTCAAGTGCAGGTTTCGGGTCGAGGAAGTGACTTATGTGGGACACGTGTTTACCAACAACGGACTCAGGCAAGACCCATCTAAAACCATTGCCATCAACAAAATGCCAGCACCTACGGGTGGGATGTGACTGCTCTACAACGATTTCTAGGCACGGTAAACTACCTGGGAAAATTAATCCCAAACTTCAGCGAGCTGTCTGCCCCACTGTGACAACTGACCCACAATCATACACACTGGTCCTGGCACCAGCACCAGCACTAGCATTTGAAACCCGCAAACAACTAATGTATTGCGCTCCAACCCTCACTTACTTTGATGCCGAGTTACCCGTTACCCTCATGAGTGATGCCTCCCAGTATGGACTGGGCAGCACTTGCCTACAAGACGACGGGAAGGGTCGCAGACCAGTTGCTATGTCTCCCGCACCATGACCGACACTGAACAGCGCTACGTTTAAACTGGGAAGGAGCTACTCGCAGTAACTTTTGCCTGCAAGAAATTCAAGGAGTTTATCTTTGGCAACCCGATCACAGTTGAAACCGATCACCAGCCCCTGGTCAGTATCCTCAGTAAACTGATCCACACGGCACCAGCACGTTTACAACGCATGATGATGGCATGATCATCAGATATATGGCATCAGACTAACCTACAAACGTGGTAAGGACATGCACTTAGCTGACACCCTCTCATGGACACCTCACCCAACCTGCAAAAAACACCAGTCTGATGATGAGCATGAGGGGTACATGGTTATGATGGTCTCTTGCCTTCCATCTGCGGACTTAGACATCCTAGTGGCAAAAACAGCTGCAGATGAAATGCTACAATCGCTGGCCACTGTCGCCCGCTACGGCTGGCCAGACAATCAGCACCACCTGCCGCAGGCTGTCCACCCATTCTACCCTGTCCGCGATGAACTGGTCATTCAAGACGGCAGTATAATGAAAGTACATCAGGCAGTTATCCTTAAACTGTGACCGCTTGTTCTGGACTTCCCCAACATCGGGAACAATCTTCCTGCATCTAGCCTGTCCAACCCCTTAAGATTTTTGTAAGTTTCTGTAAGATCCCCCGTCAATCTTTTAAATTCTAGCGAGTACAAGCCAAGTTTATCCAGTAATTCTTCATGTGAAACTCCTGACATCCCAGAAATCAGTCTGGTGAACCTTCTCTATACTCCCTCTATGTCAAGAATGTCTTTCCTCAGATTAGGAGACCAAAACTGTACGCAATACTCCAGGTGTGGTCTCACCAAGACCCTGTACAACTGCACTAGAACCTCCCTGCTCCTATACTCAAATCCTTTTGCTTTAAATGCTAACATACCATTCGCTTTCTTCACTGCCTGCTGCACCTGCATGCCTACTTTCAATGACTGGTGTACCATGACACCCAGGTCTCATTGCATCTCCCCTTTTCCTAATCGGCCACCATTCAGATAATAATATGTGCATGCCACCCATTACATCGTATTACGGTACTACACAGCTTTAAACTGGCAAGGTCAGTTTACTCTCGCTCTCTCTCTCACAAGCCACGCTCAGCTGAATGAGAATGGCTGGCAGCTTAAATGTTCCTGCTTACTTATGGAATAAAGACTGATCTGTTACCATGTGTGTTAGTGTGGATTAATCATAAACAGGGTTTAAGATGCAGCTCGAAAGCATCTGATGCGATGAACTCTTATTTGAGAAAAGGAACAGCTCAAAAGGAAACAACAGCTAAATCAAATCTACAGCCAGAGGATATCCGGCCTCGTGACTCAGAACTAGCACATGGCCAAAAGATGGACAAACTTCATCTCAGCAACTGGGTGCTAGACCGAAGGAAACTACTTATGGGGCATCTGTAGGGGCTTGGGACAAACCAACAGCTCAGTACGCTCGCTATTCCGAGGCCTGATACACAGGCTCGTGCAAGCCAGTATTATTATCAGAGACCTGTCTATCATTCGTTTGCGACAAGCCAAGAATCTCAAGATGGATTACATGAATTGGCGGAGGAGCAAGTTGAATTCAACCAGCTCATAGCTAAACAAAATCTCTTTCACCCTACCACCAATAGAAATTCCTACATATAATGTTGATCCTTTGCGGTATGAAGCTTTCATAATGGCGTTTGAAAAAGTAGTATAAATGAAAATTACTGATGAAAAAGAGCGCTTATGATTTCTGGCATATTACACAAGCGGAAATGCTAAGGTACTTGTACAAAGTTGTCAAGATAAGCCTAACAGCCAAGGCTATCAAGAGGCAAGAAGGTTACTTGAAGAGCGTTATGTTAATAGACAATAGACAATAGGTGGAGGAATTGGCCGTTCGGCCCCGTGCCAGCACCGCCATTCAATATGATCATTGCTGATCATCCTCAATCAGTACCCCGTTCCTGCCTTCTCCCCATTTTTCCTGACTACGCTATCTTTAAGAGACCTATCTAGCTCTCTCTTGAAAGTATGCAGAGAACCGGCCTCCATTGCCCTTTGAGGCAGAGAATTCCGCACTCACAACTTTCTGTGAGAAAAAGTGTTTACTCATCTCCGTTCTAAATATCCGTACTCATCTCCTTATTCTTAAACTGTGGCCCCTGGTTCTGGACTCCCCCAACATCGGGAACATGTTTCCTGCCTCTAGCATGTCCAAACCGTTAACAATCTTATATGTTTCAATAAGATCCCGTCTCATCCTTCTAAACTCCAGAGTATACAAGCCCAGCCGCTCCATTCTCTCAGCATATGACAGTCCCGCCATCCTTGTAAACCTACGTTGCATTCCCTCAATAGCAAGAAAGCCCTTCCTCAAATTAGGGGACCAAAACTGCACGCAATACTCCAGGTGTGGTATCACTAGGGCTCTGTACAACTGCAGAAGGACCTCTTTGCTCCTATATTTGACTCCTCTTGTTATAAAGGACAACATGCCATTCGCTTTCTACACTGCCTGCTGTACCTGCATGCTTACTTTCATAGACTGATGAACAAGGACCCCTAGATTCCATTGTACTTCCCCTTTTCCCAACTTGACGCCATTTATATAGTTATCTGCCTTCCTGTTTTTGATACCAAGGTGGATAACCTCACATTTATCCACATTAAACTTCATCTGCCATGCATCTGTCCACTCCCCCAACCTGTCCAAATCATCCTGCATTCTCATAGCATCCGCCTTACAGTTCACACTGCCATCCAGCTTTGTGTCATCTGCAAATTTGCTAATGTTACTTTGAACAGAGGATTCCTAACGTATACATGGAGAAGGCCTACGCTTGGAAAGATATCAAGCCAGAAGATGTGGAGGCATTGATTTTGCCAAATTTCTTAGAGGTTGGTGTAGACCGATGAAACATCTCAACCACATGGGGGAGATGAATCTTGTTAGTAATACTAGAGCCATCATACTAAAACTGCCCAGACGACTGAGAAAAGTGGTGAGATAAAGCAGGCCGAAGCAAATAGAACAGGAGAAGCCAGCTACTAGTGATGCTGTCACGTCACCTCATGTAACTGCTCATATTGGGGCCGGGGTAGAAGCCCGTATCTTCTCTGTCTTACCAGTACAGGTAAGGAATAGCAAGACAAATACAGTGTTGCAAACATATGCATTTGTAGATCACGTAAGTTCGGCTACCTTCTGCATAGAAGGTGTGATGAGAAGGCTGGACATCACAGGAGAGGAGATTAAGATTCGATTGCATACCATGAATGAAGGGAAGGAGTCTGTTAATCATTACATTACAAGTAGGGAAATATCTAATCTGGATGAAGATAATTGTATACCAATATTTGAAGTGTTTACACATGAAACCATGCCTATTGGTCATCAAAATATACCCAGACATGAGGACTTGAGACAATGGCCTTACTTGAAGGATGTCAAAATATCTAAAATAGATTCTGATATTGACTTACTTATCGGAACGAATGCATTGAAGGCTTTGGAACCGATACAGATTGTGAGGAGCCAAGGTCATGGACCGTTTGCTGTGAAAACCCTACTAGGATGGATTATCTATGGCTCCTTGAGAAGGAACAATGAAAGCGGAAACCAGAAGAACTGTCCTGCCGCTGCTGTTAATCAAATATCTACTGGTAAATTAGAAAAGCTATTGACCAAGCAATACAAGCATGACTTCAATGAAAGAACTAGTAAAGAATCTGTAGAAATGTCCAGGGAAGAGAAAGTTCTTGGATATTATGAACGACTCAGTAAAGATAATGGACGGACACTATTGTTTGGACTTTCCTTTCAAACAAGATAGTGTTAGTCTGCCAAATAATCGTCATATGGCAGAGCAACGCAGCCAAAATTTGAAACGTAAATTTGGCAAGAATACGAAATTTCATGAGGAATATACATCTTTCCAAAAGGATATGATTGACAAAGATTATGCCGAACTGGTACCAACAAACCAACTGAATCGAAGTGATGGAGAGCTATGATACATTCCGCACCGTGGGCTGTATCACTCGAAGAAAGGGACTTTGAGGATGGTCTTTGACTGGGCTGCAGTCTTCAAAGGAACATGACTTAACTGTCAACTACTGCAAGGTCCAGACCTTACCAACTCACTCATTGGAGTTCTCATTAAATTCAGATAAGAACCAATTGCTTTGATGGCTGATATCAGAACGATGTTTCATCGTCAAAGTATCAGAAAAACACATTGACTACCTGCGATTCATATGGTGGTCTGAAGGGGATGTACAGCAAGATCTTGTTGAACACCAGATGAAGGTACATCTCTTGGAGCAGTGTCATCACCAAGTTGTGTGAACTTTGCATCAAAGAAGACCGTAGAGGACCACAAAGTTCATTTTACAGTGGAATGATAACCACTTTGAAGAATCATTTCTTGAGGGTGATTGTATAAAATTCATGTCTACTGAGCAGGAAGCAATTCAAATGGTAAAACATCTGACCTCGCTCTGCAATAAGGGATGATTCATGCTTTCCAAGTGGATCAGCATCAGTCGCCTTGTATTGGAAACATTCTACCAGATGATAGAGCCAAAGAAACCAGAGAGTTAGATTTGGACAAAGACTATTTGGCAATGGAAAGAGCATTGGGAGCCACTGATGTATCATTAATGGAAATATTTTAACACAAAAGAAAATCCTGCGGATGAAGCTTCCAGAGGACTGACAGCAGCGCTTCTTAAGCAATAAGAGATGGATCAATGGACCAGAGTTTCTCTGTAAGCCAGACAGAGAATGGCCAAAACATGAGCTGGGATTTGAAACCTCTGCTAATGATCCAGAAATTAAACAAAACATCACAGTGAACGTTATTGCTAAAAATCCTATTATTCTCTCGAATGATTTTCACACTTCAACATCATTGTTACAACATATCCATGAGTTGATTGGACATGGAGGAAACGGTTTCATGCTGTCAAACTTTGGGCTTTGTGTTTTGGACAATATACGGTATTATGCCTGATGTTATGGGTTTGGTGCACACGGTACGACTTCAAACTAAAAACAATGTTTTAATAAGACCAATAACCAAATGATGCTTACTTCTAGAAGATGGAAGAATCTCTGAAGAAGTCTGAATGCGGATATATCATGGACGGATATACCAATGGAGTGGAGCCAATGGAGGGACGAGTTTGAGCTCTATGTTGATTTGAGCATGACAGGGAAGGATGATAAGATAAAGAGGAAAATGCTCATGTACCTAGTTGGACCACAAGGGAGAGAGCTCTACCAAACGATAAAACCGCGAGGGACACGGACAAGAAGTGACGTACAAGAAGTGACGCTAATGCAGGCTCTCGTTGCTTTTGAACAGCATTGCTAACCCGTGAGGAACGAGACCATCGACAGGTATTGATTCTTTACAAGGAGCCAAGAAGAGGGGAAACATTTGTTCTAAACAGAACTGAAGCTCTTGGTAGCTCATTGCAATTTCAGAGAGTTGAAGGATTCACTGATAAGTGATAGCATAATATGAGGCATAAGAGATGAAAAGTGTGTGAAGGCATGCCAGGCTTTCCAAGGCCAGAGTTGATGTCCTGTTAGGTGACCAACGATAAGATGTCTGTGCAGTAAGACAAGAGGGGACAAGACACCAGCCAACCATACAGTGTAAATACTGCGGATACAAACATGAGAGGAAGAAGGAGAAATGTCCAACATCTGGCCAGGAGTGTTTCAAATGCCATAAGATAAATCATTTTGCATCACAATGCCTGGAAAAGCAGGCGCAACAGAAGAACCAGAAGAAAGAAAAGAAAGGCAACAAATCTGTGCATGCAGTGGGGGGAGTGGAGAGCTCCAGTGATGAGTATAATGACATTCAAGAGTATGATGAAATTCACACAGAGGCTGTGGGCCGAGCTTCAGAAATGTGTCTAGAATTTAACTTTCAAGACCCATGTCTCGGAACTACATGAAATTTTGCACAGATTTAGATAAAATATAATTGAGGAGGAAGTCATAACTCGTCAATGCCAAACGTTGCACATTAACTAATTAAACTAATTAGAAAATTAGATTGTAAAAGTAAGCCCCATCTAGTGTCCTATGCCTATATTACACCACGGGGATCCTAATTCCGTGCTGTGGTCTATTTAAACCATATATTATTATACCATATATGTGTATATATATGTATATATGTATGTATATGACGTGAACATGACTGTAATCATACATAATATGTACAATTATCTATACTATTACTAAAACTCTCATCTTGACAACTTCCGGTTTGCCTTTCTTTAAATTTGAACAAAAATATTACCGTTTATTGCTAGGATTTTTGTGCCACAGTACTCACTGGTCTCCGCTCCTCCACGTTCACCAAGTTTTGTTCCAATCGGTGGAAGATTACAAAAGTTTTGAAGGTTTGAAAAATCGCTATATCAGCAGATTGCTTCTTTCTTGCCTGTCAGTCACCACTCTCACCACCCACCAGCGGCCCGCCCCAACCTTCACCACCCACCGGCAGCCCGACATCCCGACCGATCCTCCACATCATACATCGGCCTACCGACAAGCCCGACCGACAGACTGACCGATTGATCGACCGACCGTCTGACTGACTGAATATCCGACTGACTCACCGATTGACCCTAACTTTATACAGATAAATCAATTGAAACACAAAATTATCAGCAAGGTTAGCATAACCTTCATTCCTTGGAAACCTTGTTATTGTTTTGATATAATGAGGAGGCAGCCATGATCCCAGGGTCATCGCTGCCTTGCGACCATAAAACAAAGCGCGGGTTTGGTCAATTTGCGTCCGACGTCAATGTCAAACATGCATTGATTGGACAATTTCGACTCGGAGCTTTTTCTCATATTTGTAAACACATGTGCAGGTTTTGTTCTTGACGAGTTTCAGGTATGATTTATATAATATTTTTACACAATATGTTAAAAATTCAGGTAGTATGGTGAGTTGGGTCACGAACTTGAACGAAAATGCTCCTTGGCCCACAGTGGAACTGCAACGAGAAGCATCAAAAGCAGAGTGTTCACGGTGTTGAGGAGACTCAATTCCCAAAGAAAACCTTTGCGACCACGATGCTGGAAGAGAAGGAAGTAGAATTCCAGGTAGACAGTGGAGCCACATGTAACATCATTCCCAAGATGCATGCAAAGGGTGTGGATGAAACCAAGCAAGTATTGTCGATGTACAACAATACGACAGTGGTGCCTCTTGGAATAAAGCAAGGTGAAACTAGTAAATCTAAAGTGTGGAAGGAGATACAAAGTGGAGTTTGTAGTCCTGGAGGAAGACTGCATTCCAATCCTGGGAAGCAGGGCAGCCCAGCAGATGGGACTCAGCTCAGTCTGTTCAGAGAACTGAATGGCAGTGAAATCTCTCTGAGCAAGGAAAGAATGATGGCTGAGTATGCTGATGTGTTTGAAGGGACAGGTAAATTCGAGGGCAAGTACCGTCTGCAGGTAGATGACAGCGTAACGCCGGTGATCCATCCTCCACGAAGAGTCCCTGTAGCCTTACGGAATAAGCTGAAACAGGAGATAGACAGACTAACAGAAGCTGAAATAATTGCCCCAGTATAGACCCACACTCCAAGGGTATCCAGCCTTGTGTGTGTAGAAAAGCCCAATGGAAAGTTGTGAATGTGTTTCGACCCGAGGGATCTGAACAAGGGGCTGAAAAGAAGTCATTACCCAATGACAACGATTGAAGATGTCCTCACAGACCTGAATGAAACCAATGTCTTCAGCACGTTTGACGTCAAGAATGGGTTTTGGCATGTGAAACTGGATGATGAGAGTTCACACCGTATGGCAGATATAGATGGAAAGAAGAAGCTCAATTTACGAAAGATAGACTCCCGACAGACACTGAACAGTTTAGGATTGGTGTACTTCAGCATCAGGCATTTAAAGAGCTTGCCACCTTTGCCCTTACTTGCCTAATAACCCCTGTCAGCAATGCTGTCGTTGAGAGGATATTTCTCTTGTATCCTCTGTAAAAACGAAGGCAAGAAACAGAATGCAGCTGAATCTTCTTGATGCTGTTGTGAAAGTCTATTGCTTTCAAGCCAATGTTGTAGGTATGTTACAAAACTTACCTTCAGGCGCGCTGCGGATCTGTCGCTGACCGTGTGCGCGACTTTGGCGCCTTTGAGAGGGGGGCGGGTTTAAAATGGCTTGTTTCTCCAGCCTGATCAAATCGATTTCTGTCAGGCTGTTTAGCTGCTAAAGAATAATCGCTTCGATTGCCGTTTTATTACGTTTCTTTTAAACTGCACTGAATATTTTACGAACAGGAGTAAAGTAAGTATAATCTTCTAAAGCCGTCAACGCCCACAACGGGGACGGATTTCATGTACGGGACAGGTAAAGGAAAGCCGTTTATTTTATATATAAACTTGCTTCTAAGGATGCCTTTAATCAAAATTTCACGTTGCGAAAATGTCAGTCTAAATATACGAACTGGCAGTATTTTTCCTGCCGATATGAGGTTTAAATTCACCGCAAAATGCAACGTTCCAAACCAGCGCGTTCCACAAAAACCCACTCGCAAGATTATTAACATGGCCATTAATTTACGGGAATTAAACACTAAATTCCTTGCATTTGGCCAATAAATTCATGACCATGTGATTTAAAAATCATGTTATATTGTGAATTATTGTGTGAATGTTATTTGAACATTTAGGCTATTTAAGAATGTTAACTTTTTCTTAAGAAATGGATAGATGTTTAGATCTAGTAATTGACTTTTGTAATTAGCTACAATTGGGTAACTAACTAATTATATACTTTAATTTCAGGTCATCCAAATAAGATGGTTTCATATTTGTTTCAGAATGCTTCAATCTATAATAACTGAACATTTCATTCAGTTCTCTTAATTTTTAAGAAAGTTATGGGCTTTTGACTGTCCTTGATCACAGCTTTTGAGTTAAGTCAATGGAAAAGCAATAGGGAACAAGATGCTAATTTCAGAGTATGAAAATGGCCATAACCTTTTTAATACTGAAGATATGAAAGTGAATTAGGTGTCAAATTAAACTTCTTGTTATGCTTTATCTGATGGGATAAATTACAGACTTGATTTTTAAAATCTCAAAATGTTGTGACATTGCTAAATGTTTCTAAGACTTCACTGCTTATCGATAAATGCTGAAAAACGTCACATCGCACAAGATTTATGCCGTATGTTCCACTCATTCCTGTGGGGAGGATAGTAATGATCTGATTCTGGAGCTTTTCATGAGATATGTGTAGAAAAATATATTAAAGATTGTTTGTTTGATGCTGGAAAAACCAAGGTAGGCAAAAATGCTGGAGAAACTCAGCGGGTGAGGGAGCATCTATGGAGCAAAGGAAACAGGTGACATTTCGGGTCGAGACACTTCTTCAGGCTGATGTGGTGGTGGAGGGGGGGAAGGAAGAAGAAAGGAAGAGTCCGGTGAGGCGGCGAGGTTCGGCGGTCACGTTGAGCCGGCGAGGTTCAGCGATCCAAATGAGGCGGCCTGGCCCGGTGAGGTGGAGAGGTTCGGCGGTCCCGTTGAGGCGGCGAGGTTCGGCGGTCCAAGTGAGGCGGCCTGGCCAGGTGAGGCAGTGAGGTTCAGCGGTCACGTTGAGGCGGCGAGGTTCGGCGGTCCAAGTGAGGCGGCCTGGCCCGGTGAGGCGGTGAGGTTCGGTGGTCACCTTGAGGCGGCAAGGCCCACTGAGGCAGAGAGGTTCGGCAGTCCCAGTGAGATGGCGAGGCCCAGTGAGGCAGAGAGGTTCGGCGGTCCCGGTGAGATGACGAGGCCCGGTGAGGTGGATAGATTCGGCGGTCCCGGTGAGGTGGCGAGGCCCGGTGAGGGGGAGAGGTTCGGCGGTCCCGGTGAGGCAACGAGGCCCGGAGAGGTGGTGAGGTTCGGCTGTACTGGTGAGGCAGGATTGTTTGACCTTTTTTGTAGTTCTTCTAGTTTGGGTTGTTTGGGTTTTTTATGTTTTTTTCCCCAGTGTTGTTTGGCTTTAAATTACAATTTCAATCTGGCAACCCTGGTGAGTGAGAGTGAGTGAAGAGTGTAGAGAGTGAGTGAGAGTGAGTGGGTGAATGTCAGTGTGTGTGAGTGAGAGTGAGTGAGAGTGAGTGAAGAATGAGTGAGATTGAATGGATGAATGTGAGTAAGTGAGAGAGTGAGAGAGAGTGAGTGGGTGAGAGAGTTGGTAAGATGGTGGGTAAGATAGTGGGTGAGAGAGTGGGTGAGTGTGTGTGTTAGAATTGTGCAGAACATACCAACTTTATCCCAGAATAAAAGGACAGAAAAGCTATAAATGTCACCTTCCAGATAGCTGAGACTGCCCCTCCATGACACAGATCACAGATCACATGTAGACACAAAATATCCGTTCTATATGAAGCTGACCAGAATTTCGAGACCACTTTTAAACAATCACATTTAGGCATCCGTTGGCCGATACGTTTCCTAGCTGACTGTGGCTCTCCTTTTTCTTCAGGATAATGTCAACGTCGGTAGAGGAGCCCACCGCGTAGTATATATTGCCGTCGTCTGGAATGACCACCGCTGGGGACAGAAGCGAAAAAAAACAATCAGTACATTTCCAAACGTAGTCTGGGCGACCGTCTCACTGAACACTAGGCCTACGAGGCCCACGTGATCGCCCGTCTGACAAACATTTCAATGGTCCTTTGTTGTCACGTGTACCGAGGTACAGTGACATTTGGTTTACTATATAGTCACACCAAAAAGGCAACAAGATACAAAACTACTTAAAAATTAAACATAAACACCCACCACAGCGGCGTGTGAGAATCCCCAGGCCACACAGCATAAGCGGAGATCCACAGCCATCAGTTTAATGTTCGGGCCACACACACAGTCACGCGCTCCTTCACCGTAATGTGACCAGAGTTGTACGGACCGCTACCACTCTCTCTGCAGTCCCTGTCAACCCGAACAGTCAGAAAGCCGTCCACACTCGCACCAGACTCGGGGATGTTCACATGGCACCATAACCTGATAAACACCGAGATCACCGCACACACGGCACTCCCTCCGAATCCTCACCAGTGCAGGCAGCACGACCATCTTGTTGTTTTCGGCAACCTCACGTTCCCCACTGTGATAGAAGGCAAATAACTTATACCTTCATCCCTGCTTTGAACACCCCTTCAGAATTAAAGGATGTTCTTTTAGGAAGGAGATGAGGAGACATTTCATTAGTCAGAGGATGGTGGTGAATCTGTGGAATTCTTTGCCACTGAAGGCTGTTGAGGCCAAATCAATGAACAAGGCAGAGCTAGATTCTTGATTAGTACAGGTGTCAGGGGTTATGGGGAGAAGGCAAGGGAATGGTGTTACAAGACAATACAATACAATACAATACAATTTTTTTGTCATTTGGACCCCGTTGAGGTCCAAACGAAATGTCGTTTCTGCAGCCATACATTACAAAACGAAAAAGACCCGAGACACAACACAATTTACACATACATCCATCACATGGAATGGAAGGCAAAAAAAGCGTATCCCTCCACTGCACTCCCCCCCCCCATGTCAGAGTCAAAGTCAAAGCCCGCGGCGGGCGATAGTGATTATCCCGCGGCCATTAAAGCCACGCCAGGTGATGCAAGGTCGCGCACCGGGTCTTGGTGTTAGAGCCCCGGCGTGCGCTCGTAAAATCCCGCGGCCATTCCAAATCGCGCGGGACGGTGATGTAATGCCCCGCTCCAGGTGCTCTTCAACCCAGCAACACGGGCGGGAGAAGTCGCCGCCACCAGGGACCCGCGGGCTACCGGTGTTGCCGTCCGCCAGACCCGCGGCCGTAGCCGCCGAAAGTCCGGGGGTCGTGTCGCAGCAGCGCTCCACCACAGCTCCACCCGCCCCGGACTCGGCCAGCCCCGCGACGGTGAGCAGTCCGCAGCTCCGCAACTGGAGCCCCAGGTCCTTCCTGCTGGAGGCCGCTCCACGTTGCCCAGCCCCAACGACAACGGAGACCCGACAAAGAAAAGGTCGGGTCTCCCGTGCAGGGGAAAGATTTTAAAGTCCCACCCCCCCACACACACATACCCCGACAAAAATAAAATAATAATAAAAACTACATAGAAACGAGACAAAAAGAATAAAAAGACAGACGGACTGCAGAGGCCGCTGCTGACGAGAGTCGCGCCGCGCACCGAACGGAGGGAGAGGTAGATCAACCATGATTGAATGGCGGTATGACTAGATGGGCCGAATGGTCTTATCCTACTCCTATTCCTGACCCACACTGAGCTTTCTGTCCTGGGTCTCCTCCATTGCCAGAGTGAGGCCAAACGCAAGCTGGAGGAACAGCACCTCATATTTCACTTGGGCAACTTGTACATAGCTTTATGTTACAGTTTAGTTTATTGCCACATGTACCGAGGCAAAGCAAAAAGCTTTTTGTTGCACGCTAACCAGACAGCAGAAAGACAATACATGATGATCCATTTACAGTGTATAGATACATGATAATCGAATATTGTTCGTGCAAGGTAAAGCAAGCAAAGTCCGATCAAGGATAGTCCGAGGGTCACCAATGAGGTAGATAGTTCAGGACTGCTCTATGAACATTGAATTGTCTAATTTTAACTAACTTCATCTTACACCCACTCCCCCTCCACCCTTGCCCCCCTTCCTCCTCCCTAGTCATTTTACAACAGTTCTCCACATTGTTTCTCTTGAGATCACACCATCAGCCAGTCAACAATGGACCTACCAGGCACTGCCCCATCTGAGCTCATTTGTGGCCGACCCTGATGGCTCCTGATTTTCTCACCTCCAGCTCTTCACCTCTTCCTTCCCCCCACCCCACCTACATTCAGTCTGAAGAAGGGTCCCGGCCCGAAATGTTACCCATCCATTTTCTCCAGAGATGTTGCCTGGCCTGCTGGGTTACTCCAGAACTTTGTGTCTATCTTTGATATTAAACCAGCATCTGCAGTTCTTTGTTTTTACATTTATTTGCATTGCAGTCTTGCTTTGTGAATAGAAAGCTTCCTACGTTTGTAAATCACAGGAGCAGAATTAGGCCATTCGGCCCATCGGGTTTACTCTGCCCTTCAATAATCGCTAATCTATCTTTCCATCTCAACCCCATTCTCCTGCCTTCTCCTCATAACCCCTGACACCTGCACTAATCAAGAATCTGGCAATCTCAGTTTTAAAAATATCCATTGACTTGGCCTTTTCAGTCATCTGTGGCAATGAATTCCACAGATTCACCACCCTCTGGTTAAATAAAATCCTCCTCATCTCCTTTCTAAAGGTATGTACTGTAGAAGTTATGGAATTCTAAATGATTCAGAGTGGGTTTAGTTACAATACCGTCTCAAATCTTGCAGCACACTGCAAAAGGGTTTACCTCACTTGGATTTACACTCAATAATATTATAATGTCAATAATTGTTTAATTGGTCTCTGTAAATTTCCCCTAGTGAGTAGGAAGTGGATGACAAAGTGGGATAACATGGAACTAGTGTGGACAGGTGATCGATGGTCAGCGTGGACTCGGTGGGCTGAAAGGCCTGTTTCCGTGCTGTATCCGTAGCACGGCACAGAGGCTCAGCAGGCAGAGCCACTGCCTCACAGTGCCAGAGACCCGGGTTCCTGACCACGGGTGTTGTATGTGTGGAGTTTGCACGTTCACCCCGTGACCGCATGCGTTTCCTCCGGGTGCTCCCGATTCCTTCAAATCCCATCAACAATTGTAGGTTAATGGGCCTCTGTAAAAATGGTCACTATTGTGTATGGTGTGGGTGAGAAAGTGGGATCACATAGAAATAGTGTGAAGGATGGTTGGCGTGGACTCAATGGGCCAGTGGTTTCTATGCTGTATCTCTAAAGAAAACTATCACAATGTTTAAAAACCTTTTGGACAGCTAGATGGATAGCATTGGTTTAGAGGGCCATGGGCCAAACGCAGGCAGATGGGAATAGTGTAGATGGGGCATGTTGGTCGGCATGGGCATGTAGGGCCGAAGTGCCTGCTACCACACATTGCAAGGCATGGACAGGCGACGTTTTGTGTTGGGGCCCTTCTTCAGACTCAACCCTAGCTGTATATGGTTTCCATATCCAGTATGAAAGGTTGCAACCTGAAAAGTCGCCTGCCCATTCCCTTCACAGATAGTTTAGTTTTGTTTTGTTCAGTATTTTAGTGTACACAGATTGGAAAAAGGCTCTTCGGCCCACCTAGTACACGCAGACCAGCGATCACCTGTACACTAGCACTATCCTACACACCAGAGACAAATATTTTATGGAAGCTAATTAACCTACAAACCTGCATGTCTTTGCCGTGTGGGAGGAAACCGGAGCACCCGGAGAAAACTCATGCGGTCATGGGAGAACGTACAAACTCCGTACAGACAACACCTGGAGTCAGGATGGAACTGGGGTCTCTAATGCTGTAAGGCAGCAACTCTACCACTGTGCCACCTGATCTGCTGAGCTCCTCCAACACATTGAGTTTAGGAGGAAGACTGTACATCTTCCAGCCTCAAGGAACCTATGTTTTATTCCTCACCTCTGTCGTTGGAGACGATCAGGACAAGATTATATTCCTTCCAATCATCATCCAGATTGTGCTTAGCCATGGCTCTCTGGATGACGACCGGCGATCTCTCTTCGTTGGTCACCTGGAGAGGAAGGGAACAAGTATTTACTTCAGTTAAGTTTAGAGATACAGAATGGAAACAGGCCCTTCGGACCATCGAGTTCACACCATCCATTGAATATCCTTTCACACCTGCTCAATGTTATCCCACTTTCTATTATGAGGCAACTGAACCATTCCACCAACAACCAGAGAGCGGCCTTGAGCTAATCGCTTCCTCATTGCAGATGCTCGGACGATCTTTTTAAAATTTATTTATTTGTTCATTTTTTACTTTTTTTATTAGAAGCATTGTACATATATCTTAATCATTATATGCAACATAATACATTTCGTGTATAAATTCTCTTTTTTTTTAAACTTTAACCTGTAATAGAAAAAGAGAAAAGAGAAAGAAGAGAAGAATGAGGATAGTAGTGAAGTGTAGTCCGCAGTAGTTTGCGTTAAATGAACGTTGATGTTTAAGTAGACTGCGTGCTTGAGAATGTGAAAAAAATAAAAATAAAGAAAGAAAAAAGAAAAAAAAACAAGGCTCCAAAGAGAAGAGGGCCTGAAGATGGGAAAGGAAATAAGTAAAAAATCCAAAGAAGGTAGAGCTAAACAAAAAAGGAAAGGAATGTGCCAAATTCATATCGATTCACACCCATCACCTAGTTCCAAAACAATAACTTTCTCGGGTTATGCTGCACCATATTACACTTGTAGCAAATCAATAAAAGGTGACCATATTCTTAAGAATTGTTCTTGTTTTCCTGCTAGAACGTCTCATTTCCTCGAGAGGTAATATTTCCGACATATTTGTGATCCACATTTTAAACGTTGGGATAGGAGCGTTTTTCCAGAATTTAAGTATAAGTTTTTTTGCCGTTATCAAACCATAGTTTAGGAAACATCTTTGAAATATAGTTAGTTCAGAACAGGCTTCCCTTGCTCCGAAAATAATCAATTCTGTATTTGGGTCCAGTCTTAATTGAAATATTTTTTTTAATCGGACTATCTTCAATTGGATGTTAGTGAACTTTATCTTGCATTAAACGTTATTCACTTTATTCCCTTTATCCTGTTTCTTTACCCTGTGGATGGCTCGATTGTAATCATGTATTGTCTTTCTGTTGACTGGTTAGCACAGAACAAAAGCTTTTTACTGGACACATGACAATAAATTAAACTAAGCTTCCTGCAAAGTAGAAGCAATTTACTCTGAAAAATCGGCAAAAAAGGATATTCAATTAGCGAACCAAGACGACATCCCTAGATCTTCTGCAGGGTTCTTGGCTTCAGTTTGTAACTAGATAATATACCAGTAATCTTTCAAAAGAGCCACAAGGCAGAAAAAAGGAAACGTAGGGAGTCACGGTGGCGCAGCAGCAGAGTTGCTGCCGTACAGCACCAGAGACCTGGGTTCGACCCCGACTACAGATGCTGTCTGCTGCCGTGTTCATTAGAATAGGGGTAGAATTAGGCCATTCAGTCATGGCTGATCATCTCTCTCTCCTAACTCCATTCTCCTGCCCTCTCCCCGTAACCTCTGACACCCATATTAATCAAGAATCTGTAGATGACATGTGCATGTACCTTTATCATAGTGACCTCACCACTACTAACCAATCACCACATCGCTAGTATAATTACAAACTTCCCACCCAGTGCTCGCTCTCTTGTTCCGGTGACAGACCACGAACAGCTAGGGCGGTAAAGTATGTGTATCATGAATAAACAGTAGTAAAGACACAGTGTGTTATGACTCCTCTTTACATGGAGGAGTCTCTACGGTAAGGACGTTGCTGAGCACGATCTCCACCTCCGTCAGGTCCTGGACCGGGCCCGTGAAATCAACCTCAAACTAAACCCCAACAAGTGCCGTTTCCGCGTCCCGGAGGTCATCAATGTGGGCCACGTCTTTACCGCATCGGGTCTGAAGCCAGACCCGCAGAAGACGGCTGCGGTCTCCGGGATGTCTTCGCCCACCGACGTGCCCAGCCTGCAGCATTGCATGGGCATGGTTAATTACCTAGGGAAGTTCAGCCCCGACCTCAGCGAGCTGAGCGCGCACCTGAGGGAGTTGATCAAGAAGGACACTGCCTGGGCCTGGCTCCCACATCAACAGAAAGCTTTTGACATTCTGAAGTCCAAGCTGGCCAGTACCCACACTCTCCAATTCTTCGATCTGCAACGTCCCATTGCTCTTACCTGCGACGCCTCCAAGTTCGGTCTTGGTGCTGCTTGCCTGCAGCTCTACGATGGCCTGCAGCTGCCTGTTTCGTACGCTTCCCGCACCATGACCCCTGCCGAGCAGCGCTATGCTGAGATAGAGAAGGAGCTGTTTGCTGTGGTGTTTGCCTGCTCCAAATTCAAGGACTATATTCTGGGAAACAGCTTCACGATCGAGACCGACCATCAGCCGCTGGTCTCTATCCTCAACAAGCCGATCCACGTTGCCTCGTCCCGTTTGCAGCGCATGATGCTGCAGCTCCAGCGTTTTACGTTCAAAATTGTATATCGCAAAGGCAAGGACATGTTCGTGGCCGACACGCTGTCCCGCGCACCGCTAACGTCCACCGATCGCCATCCATATGAATCGTCTGACCTGGTGGTGCTCAACGACAACATTGTGCCTTCCCAGCAGATGCAGTCCCTGGTCAGCAACACTGCCAAGGATCCTGCCCTGCAACAGCTTGCAGATGTCATCAGGCAGGGCTGGCCAGACCGTCGTTCATCCTTGCCGCCTGGAGTCGTGCCCTACTTCCTGGTCCGTGACGAGCTCGTGCTGCACGACGGCGTGGTCGTGAAGGGACACAAGGTCATCGTGCCTGCTGCCCTGAGGGACCAATACTGTCAGACCGCCCATCGCGGTCATCCTGGGGCCGAGGCCACCCTGTCTCAGGCCCAGAGTTTGTTCTACTGGCCCAGCATGGCCCAAGACATCCGGGAGAGGGTCTCCGCTTGCTCTGTCTGCAATAGCCTCGCTCCCCATCAGCAACGGCAGCCGCTTCTGCAACAGCCTGCCCCCGAGCTGCCGTGGATGACCGTCGCCGCTGACATTTTTGAGTGGCGTGGCAAGCACTTCCTGGTTCTTGTGGACTCGTACTCCAGCTGGTTCGAGGTTGACCGGCTGCACTCCCTCACCTCTTCGGCCGTTATCGGGAAGCTACGCCAACACTTCGGAACCTTTGGCACCCCGGCAAGTCTTCAATCGGACAACGGCAGCCAGTTCTCGAGTGCCGAATTTCGGCGTTTTGCTGCCAGCTGGAACTTCCGACACTATACCAGCAGCCCAGAGTACCCACAAAGCAACGGCTTGGCAGAGCGCGCTGTCCGCAGTGCTAAGGACTTGCTGGAACATTGTAGACTGTCCCATTCTGACTTTTACCTGGCCCTCCTCAACCGTCGGAACATTTGCCGCGACACTGCCTTGGGTTCCCCAGCACAACGGCTGATGTCTCGCACTACGAGACCTCCGATCCCGGTGACCCAGCGGTCCCTCGTTCTCTCTGTTCTCCAGCCCGCTGCTGTCCAGGAGCGCATTGCCCTCAAGCAAGAAATCCAAAAGCGCTCCCACGACAAGTCCTGCCGTCCCCTCCCGCCTCTGTTCTCTGGCCAAGTCGTCCGGATGCAGTCCCCCTCCGGTCACCCCAGGCTTGCCATCGTCGTCGGTACTGCTGGTTCGCCGCGGTCCTATCTAGTCGACCACGACGGTACTATTTACCGCCGGTCCCGCCAACATCTGCGGCTTGTTAACGAGCCCCCACCGCCGCCTGCAGACTCCTTTCCCCCCCACTGTCTGCCACGTTGCCTGCCCCTCCACGTATGCCCCGCTCTCCACCAGCCAGTCCTCCCTCACCTCCCCGTCTTCCCGGTACTGCTCCTGCTTCCCCTGCTCCGTCTCCGTTTTCTCTTTCTCCTCCCGGTTCCCCGGTTCTCTCACCTGCGCCTGCTCCTACTCAAGTTCCTCCTGCAGAGGGGGGAGATGGAGAGCTGCGTACCCGGTCCGGGCGGGTGGTCAGGCCGCCTGTCCGTTATGGTGATTTTGCTTAACTGTTTGCTCAACTGTTCGTAGCGTATGAGACGTGGTCGCCCTGTCACTACTGTATTGCTTTTTATTTCCAAGGGGAAGGATGTAGATGACATGTGCATGTACCTTTAACATAGTGACCTCACCACTACTAACCACTCCCGACATAACTAGTATAATTACAACCTTCCCACCCAGTGCTCGCTCTCTGTTTCCGGTGACAGACCACGAACAGCTAGTGCAGTAAAGTATGTGTATCATGAATAGACAGTAGTAAAGACACAGTGTGTTGTGACTCCTCTTTACAGAATCTATCTACCTAATCTGAGGAAAGACATTCTTGCCATAGAGAGAGTACAGAGAAAGTTCACCAGACTGATTCCTGGGATGGCAGGGCTTTCATATGAGGAAAGACTGGATAGACTCGGCTTGTACACGTTGGAATTCAGAAGACTGAGGGGGGGATCTTATAGAAACTTACAAAATTCTTAAGGGGTTGGACAGGCTAGATGCAGGAAGATTATTCCCGATGTTGGGGAAGTCCAGAACTAGGGGTCACAGTTTAAGGATAAGAGGGAAGACTTTTAGGATCGAGATGAGGAAATCATTTTTTACACAGAGAGTGGTGAATCTGTGGAATTCTCTGCCACAGAAGGTAGTTGAGGCCAGTTCATTGGCTATATTTAAGAGGGAGTTAGATGTGGCCCTTGTGGCTAAAGGGATCAGGGGGTATGGAGAGAAGGCAGGGATGGAATACTGAGTTGGATGATCAGCCATGATCATATCAAATGGCGGTGCAGGCTCGAAGGGCCGAATGGCCTACTCCTGCACCTATTTTCTATGTTTCTATGTTTCAATGTATTCTATGCCTTAAAAATATCCACTGACTTGGCCTCTAAGTTGGCGATGTTACAATACTTACCTTCAGCGGCGCTGCAGTTCTGCCACTGGACGTGTGAGCGACTTTGGCGCCTTTAAGGGGGGCGGATTAAATTGCCGTTTTCTCCTGCCTGTCGGAGGCAAACTTCCTCAGGCTGCCAGCTGCTGCAGAGCAATCGACCGGACGTTCATTCACGGATGTTTTTTTTTAAAAATCGCGGGACAATTTAACCGCTGGAGTAAAATAAAAAGATACTTCTAACGCTGTCAACACCTACAACGGGACAGATCTCAAGTAGGGGACAAAACATAAAGTAAGTCGTCTATTTTACATATAAACTTGCTTCTTACGATGACTTTAAACCAAAGTAATTGGCGAAAATGTGATTTTGGCTCCATACGAACCGGCAGTGTTTTTCCTCCCGATATGAGGTTCAAATTCACTGCAACTGCAACGTTTCAATCGATCCAATCGATCGCGTTCCATAAAAACCCACTCGCAAGATGATTTAAATGCCCATTAATTTACGGGAATTAAACATTGAATTCCTTCCATTTGGCCTATAAATTCATGACAATGAGAATTAAAAATCATGTTATATTGTGAATTCTTGTGTGAATGTTATTTGGACACTTAGGCTATTTAAAAATGTTAACATTTTCTTAAGAAATGTTTAGGTGTTTAGATCTAGTAATTGAATTTTGTAATTAGCTACAATTAGGTGACTAACTAATTATGCGCTTTAATTTCAAGTCATCCAAGTAAGATTGTTCCATATTTGTTTCAGAATGCTTCAATCTATAATAACTGAAATTTTCATTCAGTTCTCTTAATTTTTAAGGAGGTTATGGGCTTTTGACTGTCCTCGATCACAGCTTTTGAGTTAAGTCAATAACCATATAACCATATAACAATTACAGCACGGAAACAGGCCATTTCGACCCTTCTAGTCCGTGCCGAACACGTATTCTCCCCTAGTCCCATATACATGCGCTCAGACCATAACCCTCCATTCCTTTCCCGTCCATATAACTATCCAATTTATTTTTAAATGATAAAAACGAACCTGCCTCCACCACCTTCACTGGAAGCTCATTCCACACAGCCACAACTCTCTGAGTAAAGAAGTTCCCCCTCCTGTTACCCCTATACTTATGTCCCTTAATTCTCAAGTCATGTCCCCTTGTTTGAATCTTCCCTACTCTCAATGGGAAAAGCTTATCCACGCCAACTCTGTCTATCCCTCTCATCATTTTAAAGACCTCTATCTAGTCCCCCCTTAACCTTCTGCGCTCCAAAGAATAAAGCCCTAACTTGTTCAACCTTTCTCTGTAACTTAGTTGTTGAAACCCAGGCAACATTCTAGTAAATCTCCTCTGTACTCTCTCTATTTTGTTGACATCCTTCCTATAATTAGGCGACCAAAATTGTACATCATACTCCAGAATTGGCCTCACCAATCCCTTGTACAATTTTAACATTACATCAGAACTCCTATACTCAATGCTCTGATTTATAAAAGCCAGCACACCAAAAGCTTTCTTTACCACCCTATCTACATGAGATTCCACTTTCAGGGAACTGTGCACAGTTATTCCAAGATCCCTCTGTTCACCTGCATTCTTCAATTCCCTACCATTTATCATGTACGTCCTATTTTGATTTGTCCTGCCAAGATGTAGCACCTCACACTTGTCAGCATTAAACTCCATCTGCCATCTTTCAGCCCACTCTTCCAACCGGCATAAATCTCTCTGTAGACTTTGAAAATCTACTTCATTATCCACAGCCCCACCTATCTTAGTATCAGCTGCATACTTACTAATCCAATTTACCACACCATCATCCAGATCATTGATGTACATGACAAACAACAGTGGACCCAGCACACATCCCAGTGGCACCCCACTAGTCACTGGCCTCCAACCTGACAAACAACCATCCACCATTACTCTCTGGCATCTCCCATTCAGCCACTGTTGAATCCATCTTGCTTCTCCACAATTAATACCCAACCATTGAACCTTCTTAACCAACCTTCCGTGAGGAACCTTGTCAAAGGCCTTACTGAAGTCCATATATACAACATCCACGACTTTACCCTCATCAATTTCCCGAGTAACCTCTTCAAAAAATTCAAGAAGATTAGTCAAACATGACCTTCCAGGCACAAATCCATGTTGACTGTTCCTAATCAGCCCCTGTTTATCCAGATGCTTATATATATTATCTCTAAGTATCCTTTCCATTAATTTGCCCACCACTCACGTCAAACTAACAGGTCTATTATTGCTAGGTTTACTCTTAGACCCCTTTTTAAACAATGGAACAACATGCGCAGTACGCCAATCCTCCGGCACTATTGCCGTTTCCAATGACATTTGAAATATTTCTGTCATAGCCCCTACTATTTCTACACTAACTTCCCTCAATGTCCTAGGGAATATCCTGTCCGGACCTGGAGACATCCACTTTTATATTTCTCAAAAGTGTCTTTGAATATCATAGTTTCCATAGCTACTCTACTTGTTTCCCTTACCTCACATAATTCAATATCCTTCTCCTTGGTGAATACCGAAGAAAAGAAATTGTTCAATATCTCCCCCAGCTCTTTTGGCTCTGCAGATACCTGTCCACTCTGACTCTCTAATGGACCAATTTTATGCATCGTTATCCTTTTGCTATTAATATAGCTGTAGAAACCCTTTGGATTTACTTTCACCTTATTTGCCAAAGCAATCTCATATCTTCTTTTAGCTTTTCTAATTTCTTTCTTAAGACACTTTTTACATTTTTTATACTCCTCAAGCACCTCATTTACTCCATGCTGCCTATAATTATTGTAGATCTCACACTTTTTCCGAACTAAGTGTCCAATTTCCTTTGAAAATCATGGCTCTTTCCAATTTTTACTATTTCCTTTCAACCGAACAGGGACATAAAGATTCTGTACTCTTAAAATTTAACCTTTAAATGTCCTCCATTTCTCTTCCACATCTTTCCCATAAAACAAACTGTCCCAATTTATTCCTTTTAAATCCTTTCGCATCTCCTCAAAGTTAGCCTTTCTCCAATCAAAAATCTCAACCCTAGGTCCAGTTCTGACCCTCTCCATAATTATATTGAAACTAATGGTATTGTGATCACTGGTCCCGAACTGTTCCCCAACGCATACCTCTGCCACCTGACCCGTCTCATTTCCCAACAGGAGGTCCAGCACCGCCCCTTCTCTAGTAGGTACTTCTATGTATTGCTGCAAAAAACCATCCTGCACACATTTTACAAACTCCAACCCATCCAGCCCATTTACAGAATGTGTTTCCCAGTCTATGTGTGGAAAATTGAAATCTCCCACAATCACTACCTTGCGCTTACTACTAATATCTGCAATCTCCTTACATATTTGCTCTTCCAATTCTCGCTCCCCATTTGGCGGTCTATAATACACCCCTATGAGTGTTGCTACCCCTTTCCCATTTCTCAGTTCCACCCAAATAGCCTCCCTAGAAGAGCCCTCTAAACTATCCTGCCAAAGCACTGCTGTAATATCTTCCCTGATAAGCAATGCAACACCTCCACCTCTTGCCCCTCCAATTCTATCACACCTGAAGCAACGAAATCCTGGAATATTTAGTTTCCAATCACAGCCCTCCTGCAACCATGTTTCACTGATCGCCACAACATCATACTTCCAGGTGCCAATCGAGGCTTTAAGTTCATCCACCTTTCTTACAATGCTCCTAGCATTAAAATATACACATTTAAGAAACCCACCCTCTCTTATTCTCTGTTTATTGTCTTTTTCTTCTCTCTCCCCTACATTTTGGGTCAGAGTGCTTCCATTCTCTGCCTCCTGCCTCACACACTGACTGCTAGCTTTCCCAATTTGAGTCCCCCCCCCAACCATACTAGTTTAAAGTCTCCCCAGTAGCCTTTGCAAATCTACCCGCCAGGATATTGGTCCCCCTCGAGTTCAAGTGCAACCCATCCTTTCTGTACAGGTCGCACCTTCCCCAAAAGAGGTCCCAATGATCCAGAAACTTTAATCCATACCTACTGCACCAGTCCCTCATCCACTCATTTATCCTCCACCTCGCTCCATTCCTACTCTCACTGTCGCGTGGCACAGGCAGTGATCCTGAGATTGTTACCTTTGCAGTCCTTCTCCTTAACTCGCTACCTAACTCCCTAAATTCTTCTTTCAGGACCTCTTCTCTTTTTTACCTATGTCGTTGGTACCTATATGTACCACAACCTCAGGCTCCTCTCCCTCCCATTTCAGTATTTCTTCGACACGTTCAGACACATTCCTGCCACAACTACCTCCTCTGGCAGCAATAGGGAACAAGATGCTAATTTCCGAGTATGAAAATGGCCTTAACTTATTTAATACTGAAGATATGAAAGTAAATTAGGTGTGAAATTAAACTTATTTTTATGCTTTATCTGATGGGATAAATTGCAGACTTGATTTTTAAAATCGCAAAATTTTGTAATATTGCTATCTACAGCCTTCTGTGGCAAAAGAATTTAAGTGGACTGTATTACAAAGAAACTAATCGGGTGGAATGGAAATATTTCTATTGTTTAATTGGTCTGGAACGGATGCGGATAAGGTTGCTAACAATTGGGCAGTACAAAGCTGCCGCCTTACAGCGCCTGAGACCCGGTTCAATCCTGACTACAGGTACTGTTTGCACGGAGTTTGTACGTTTTCCCTGTGACCGTGTGGGTTTTCTCCCGGTGCCCTGGTTTCCTCCCACACTCCAACGACGTGCATGTTTGCAGGTTAATTGGCTTCTGTAAATTGTACATTGTCCCTAGTGTGTAGGATGGTGCTAGTGTACGGGGTGATTTATGATCGGCGTGGACTCGGTGGGCCAAAGGACCGGTTTCCAACACTGTAAGTCTAAAGTAGTTACAACATTCACTGCAGTAGGCAAAGGTCTCATTAATTTTAAATTATTTATATTTAGATTGATTTTTCTGATGCTTATACACCCTGTTTGGCAAAAGATCATCTTTTGAACAAATAATCAACCCTAATTGATATTAGGATCTATATTCTCTCTTCCATTTCTACAGATGAACTACAGGGAGTCCAAGGCAATGAAAGATAAGAGTGTCCCCAAGGACATTCCAGGAATCATATACAGAGCATCTTTCAAATCATTATACCCTTAGCACCATGCACCATAGCAACAGGCCTTTCAACCCAACTTGCCGAAACCGCCCATGATGCCCATTTTCTACGCCAGTCCTAACAGCCCACGTTTGGCCCATATCCCTAGAAACATTTTCTATCCATGTACCTGTTCAGTTGACTTCTAAATATTGTGTAGTTCCTGCCACAACTACCTCCTCTGGCAGCTCGCACCCAAAACTCAACACCCCGCAGATTTCTATTAAATATTGCCCCTCTCACCTTAAACCCATGTCCTCTGGTCTTGATTCCCCTCCCGGGATAAAACACCCTCTGCATTCACTCTTTCTATTCCGCTCATGATTTTATACACATCTATATGATCACCTCTCAGCCTTCTGTACCACTACACCCACCACCTTCAGTGTGAAAAAGCTGCCCCTCAGTTCCCTATTACAGGTCCCACACAGAGAGTGGGGAATCTCTGGAATTCTCTGCCACAGAAGGTAGTTGAGGCTAGTTCATTGGCATTATTTAAGAGGGCGTTAGATGTGGCCCTTGTGGCTAAATGGATCAGGGGGTATGGAGAAGGCAGGTACAGGATACTGATTTGCATGATCAGCCATGATCATATTGAATGATGGTGCAGGCTCGAAGGGCCGATTGGCCTACTCCTGCACCTATTTTCTATGTTTCTATGTTTCTAAATCTTTCCCCTCTCACATTGAGGTGGGTGTATGGAACCAGCTGCCAGAGGAGGAAGTTGAGGCAGGGACAATCGCAATGTTTGGAGGGATATGGGCCAAATGCATGCAGGTGGGACACGTGGCCGGTGTGGGCAAGATGGGCCAAAGGGCCACACTGCATCACTCTATATCCTCTTACTCTTGCCCCTTATGAGAGAAACCAGAATCTCATTAAAGTTTGCGTCTGTTGTAGACTTTGAACTAAACCGCACGGAAACAAGCTCCTGTGTTTTCAACTTTTCACATTTCCAAATGTTTTATTCAGAAGTCACAAATATATTGCAGCAATGGTAGATCTGCTGCCATACAGCGCCGGAGACCCGGGTTCCATCCTGACTGTGGGTGCTGTCTGTGGGGAGTTTGTATGTTCTCCCTGTGACCGCATGGGATTTTCTTCGGGTGCTCATACGGTCATAGAAGTAGAGTTAGGCCATTCGGCCCATCGAGATTAATCCGCCACTCAATCATGGCCGATCTTTATCTCCCTCCGAACCCCATTTTCCTGCCTTCTCCCCATAACCCCTGACTAACACCAGTGCCCCGGTTTCCTCCCACACTTCAAAGATATATGGGATTGTAGGTTAATTGGCTTCAGTAAATTGTCCCGAGCATGCAGGAACTAGTGCATCCTATCCAATCGTTGGTCGGCGCAGAATCAGTGGGCCAAAGGGCCTGTTTCCATGCTGTGTCTCTGCTATAAAGTAGTATCTGAACCGTGGAAGAATGCCATGCACTTACCACAATGCTTTTGTACACATTTCTATGGCCGTTCTCGAGGCTGACGCGGATGATGACATTTTCATCGTACCCCTTGATGTACTGAGGAAGTGACGTTGTGGAGCTGCGGGAAGTCCCCGAGATGGTGTCGTTGTGGTCCTTGCGATTGTTGAGGCAGCAAGGCAAGCAAAAAAAGGTGCGGATAAATGAAGAAAGTCGGGAAGAGGCCTTGTCCATCGAGTGGGTGGATGGTAACGATTCTTTCGGCTGGAAAACAAAACAGTAAGGATGGGAATTTAGATATTTCCAATCCAACTTTTCAGTTCTATCATCAATCCAGGCTGCTCCCATCCTCTATATAGGATGAGTGGTGATCTTATAGACGTGTATAAAATCATGAGATTAGTTGCTGCCTCACAGATCCAGAGACCAGGGTTCGATCCTGACCTCAGGAGCTGTCCTTGCGGAGTTTGCACATTCGCCCTGTGAACACGTGGGTTTCCTCCGGTTTCAAGAGTCAGTAATGTGTTATTGTCATATCCCGTTTCCTCTCACATCCCAAAGATGTGCAGGTTTATTGGTTGTTTAGCTTCTGTAAATTGTCCTTAGTGTGTAGCATAGAACTAATGAATGGGGTGATCGCTGGTCGGCACAGATTCAGTGGGCCGAAGGGACTGTTTCTCTAACGTAAACTAAATATTGATGTGATGCACTTGCAACATGCAAAGCTTCACTTGTACTGTATTGCTTCTGCATAACACAACGACTGCTTAAAAAGCAGCCATGTCTTATTTGAGTGACTTTACAGATACAGTGCGGAAACAGGTTCTTCAGCCCACCGAGTCCACACCGACCAGCGATCCCCACACACTATCCTACACACCAGGGACAATTTACGACTTGCAGCAACTCTACTGCTGCGCCACAAAGTGCTGGAATAGGTCAGTTCACTCCATAGATCTCAGCTTCACTTAATCCTTCCTCAGGATCCACACTCAATCAAAGCTCCTCCACTTACCTGACCTCCACTAAGGATCACAAACCTGCCTTTCTCCAGACCAGGCCCCCCAGGCAACTGCGGAGTTACTCCAGCACTTTATCTTTTTATGTAAACGAGCATCTGCAGTTCCTTGCGTCCACCCCTCATTAGAATGCGTTAGACGGACGTGCACAGCAAAAAATGTTTTACGAGGAAAACGTTCTAACTTTTTGTAAATACAATGTTTTACCAGAATGCCGCCTGGATTCGAGGGCTTCAACTACAGGGAGAGGTTGGATAGACCTGCATTGTTTTTCTGCAATATCGGAGGTTGAGAGGAGACCAGTTAGAAATATATAAAATTATGAGAGGCTCAGTTAGGGTAGACACTCAGAATCTTTTTACGCCTGGCTGGAAATGTCCAAGACTGGACGGTATCGCTATAAGGAGAGTGGGGGAAAGTTTATTGGGGATGCGCGGGGCAGTGGTGGGGGCCTGGTATGCCTGACCTGGGGAGGTGGTGGAGGCGGATATGACATGGGTGTTTAAGAAGCTATTAGGTGGGCATGTGGAAGTAGAGGGGAGAGAGGGATATGGATCATGTACAGGCAGATGAGAGTTTAGCCTGGCGTCATGTTCGGCACAAACATTGTGGGCCGAAGGGCCCGTTCCTGTGCTGTACTGTCCTACGTTCTAAGCTTCCTATCACCAACCAGCGAGCAGTCCCCAGCTACCATCTACCGCATTGGCAGATGTTTTCTACCGCTCTCACCTCCGGCCACAAACTCTTTGAATCACTTCCTTCTGGGGGGCAACTGCGAACTATCAAAGCTGCCACAGTCAAAAATAAAAGCAGCTTCTTCCCACGAGCAGTAGCTCTATTCAATAGCTAAAAGACTGTAGCCTCTTTTTACTCCAGTACTTCATTTTCACATGTTTAAATTATAATGTTTTATTTTTAATTGTCTACTGAATATCTTGTTGTTACCTGCAAGCCAAGCACCAATGTAAATTCCTTGTATGTGGACATACTTGGCTAATAACATTTTTATTCATTCATTATTATTCATTGAAGACAATGGAGAATAGGTGCAGGAGTAGGCCATTCGGCCCCTCGAGCTAACACCGTGATCACGGCTGATCATCCACAATCAATACCCCTGTTCCTGCCTTCTCCCCATATCCCTTGACTCCGCTATTTTTAAGCGTTCTGTCCAGCTCTCTCTTGAAAGCATCCAGAGAACCGGCCTCCACCACCATCTGATGCAGATAATTTCACAGACTCTCAACTCTCTGTGTGAAAAAGTTTTTCCTCATCTCCGTCCTAAATGAATTACCCCTTATTCTTAAACTATCCCTCAGACTATCTTAAATCAGACTTTACCTTGCACTAAACATTATTCCCTTAATCCTATATCTGTACACTGTGGATGGGTTGATTGTAATCCTGTATTGTCCTTCTGCTAACTGGATAGCACACAACAAAAAAGCTTTACACTGTACCTCGGTACACGTGACAATAATAAACTGAACTATACTCTCAGCAGGTCAGGCAGCATTTCTGGAGGATGTGGATAGGTGTTGTCTCGGACATTTGCAGCCTGGGGGAGAAAGATTCTGACAGTCTGCCCTATCTGGACCACTCATCATTTTATATACATCTGCCAAATCTCCTCTCATCATCTGACGTGGTACAGAAAACAATCCGTCTATCCGACCATCTCCCTGTAGCTGAAGACCTCTAATCCAGGCAGTATTCTGGGAAAACATTTTGTTTTCACAAAGTTAGAACAGTCACATCGTAAAACATTTTGTGCTTGAAACGTTAGGTTGGGACACTTGCACCCCGCTGAGATAGTCCAGCACTTTGCGTCTTTTAAAAAAAAGTACGCAGGCACCTAGTTCCTCATGGCTATGTTTTCATTTTTTTAGTTTTAGAGACACAACGGGGAAGTAAGCTTCGGCCCACAGAGTCCGCACCGACCAGCAATCCCCGCGCATTACACTGCCCCACATACACTAGAGACAATTTACATTTATACAAGCCAATTAACCTACAAACCTGTATGTCTTTGGAGTGTGGTAGAAAACCCACGCAAGTCACGGGGAGAACGTAAAAACTCTGTACAGACTGTACCCATTGTTGGGATCGAACCCAGGTCTGTGGCGCTGCAAGTGCAGTAAGGCACATAGAAACATAGAAAATAGGTGCAGGAGTAGGGCCATTTGGCCCTTCGAGCCTGCACCGCCATTCAATATGATCATGGCTGATCATCCAACTCAGAATCCTGTACCTACCTCCTCTCCATACCCGCTGATCCCTTTAGCCACAAGGGCCACATTTAACTCCCTCTTAAATATAGCCAATGAACTGGCCTCAACTACATTCTGTGGCAGAGAATGTAGTAAATGTTTCTTCTCATCTCGGTCTTAAAAGATGTCCCCTTCATCCTTAAACTGTGACCCCTTGTTCTCGACTTCCCCAACATCGGGAACAATATTCCTGCATCGGGAACAATCTTCCTGTCCAACCCGTTAAGAATTTTGTAAGTTTCTATAAGATCCCCCCTCAATCTTATAAATTCTCTGTACTCCCTCTATGGCAAGAATGTCCTTCCTCAGAATAGGAGACCAAAACTGTACGCAATACTCCAGGTGTGGTCTCACCAAGAGCATGCACAATTGCAGTAGAACCTCCCTGCTCCTATAATCAAATCCTTTTACTATGAATGCTAACATATCATTCGCTTTCTTCACTGCCTGCTGCACCTGCATGCCTATTTCAAGGACTGGTGTACCATGACACCCAGGTCTCGTTGCAACTCCCCCTTTTTCTAATCGGCCACCATTCAGTTAAAAGTCTACTTTCCTGTTTTTGCCACCAAAGTTGTTAACTTCACATTAATCCACATTATACTGCATCTGCCATGCATTTGCCCACTCACCCAGCCTATCCACCTTGCAGCCTCCTAGCATCCTCCTCACAGCTAACACTGCCCCCCAGCTTTGTGTCATCCGCAAACTTGGAGATGTTGCATTCAATTCCCTCGTCCAAATCATTAATATATATTGTAAATAGCTGGGGTCCCAGCACTGAGCCTTGCGGTACCCCACTAGTCACTGCCTGCCATTCTGAAAAGGACCCGTTTACTCCTACTCTTCGCTTCCTGTCTGCCAGCCAGTTCTCTATCCACATCAATACTGAACCCCCAATGCCATGTGCTTTAAGTTTGTATACTAATCTCTTATGTGGGACCTTGTCGAAAGCCTTCTGAAAGTCCAGATGTAACACATCCACTGGTTCTCCCTTATCCACTACTAGTTACATCCTCGAAAAATTCTATAAGATTCGTCAGACATGATTTACCTTTCATAAATCCATGCTGACTTTGTGCAATGATTTCACCACTTTTCAATTGTGCTGCTATCCCATCTTTAATAACTGACTCCAGCAGTTTCCCCACTACCGATGTTAGACTAACTGAACTGTAATTCCCCATTTTCTCTCTCCCTGCCTTTTTAAAAAGTGGGGTTACGTTTGCTACCCTCCAATCCTCAGGAACTACACCAGAATTTAAAGAGTTTTGAAAAATTATCACTACTGCATCCACTATTTCTGGGGATACTTCCTTAAGTACTCTGGGATGCAGCCTGTCTGGCCCTGGGGATTTATCGGCCTTTAATCCATTCAATTTATCTAACACCACTTCTCGGCTAACCTGGATTTCACTCAGTTCCATCTCATTTGACCCCCGGTCCCCTGCTATTTCCGGCAGATTATTTAAATCTTCCTAAGTGAAGACAGAACCAAAGTAGTTATTCAATTGGTCTGCCATGTCCTTGTTCCCCATGATCAATTCACCTGTTTCTGTAGGCAAGGGACCTACATTTGGTTTAACTAATCGTTTTCTCTTCACATATCTATAACAACTTTTACAGTCAGTTTTTATGTTCCCTGCCAGTTTTCTTTCTTAATCTATGTTCCCTTTCCTAATTAAGCCCTTTGTCCTCCTCTGCTGGACACTGAATTTCTCCCTGTCCTCTAGTAGGCTGCTTTTTCTGGCTAATTTGTATGCTTCGTCTTTTGTTTTGATACTATTCCTGATTTCCCTTGTTATCCACGGATGCACTACATTCCCTGGTTTATTCTTTTGCCAAACTGGGATTTGTAGTTCATCCATGCAGTCTTTAAATGCCTTCCATTGCATATCCACCGTCAACCCTTTTAGAACTAATTGCCAGTCAATCTTGGCCAATTCACGTCTCATACCCTCAAAGTTACCTTTCTTTAAGTTCAGAACCGTTGTTTCTGAATTAACAATGTCACTCTCCATCCTAATGAAGAACTCAACCATATTATGGTCACTCTTGCCCAAGGTGCCAGGCACAACAATACTGCTAACTAACCCTTCCTCGTTATTCAATACCCAGTCTAGAATATCCTGCTCTCTCGTTGGTTCCTCAACATGTTGGTTTAGAAAGCTATCGCGCATACATTCCAAGAAATCCTCTTCCTCAGCATCCCTGCCAATATGATTCACCCAATCTATATGTAGATTGAAGTCACCCATTATAACTGTTTTACCTTTGTTGCACGCATTTCTAATTTCCTGTTTGATGCCATCCCCAATTCCACTACTACTGTTAGGTGGCCTGTACATAACACCCACCAGCGTTTTCTGCCCCTTAGTATTTCGCAGCTCTACCCATATCGATTCCACATCCTCCAAGCTAATGTCCTTCCTTTCTACTGCGTTAATCTCCTCTCGAACCAGCAATGCTACCGCACCTCCTTCACCTTTCTGTCTGTCCCTCCTGAATATTCAATATCCCTGGATGTTCAGCTCCCAGCCTTGGTCACCCTGGAGCCATGTCTCCGTGATCCCAACTATATCATAATCATTAATAGCTAACTGCACATTCAACTCATCTACCTTATTACGAATGCTCCCTGCATTGAGACAGAACGCCTTCAGGCTTGTTTTTACAACGCTCTTACCCCTTATACAATTATCTTGAAAAGTGGCCCTTTTTGATTTTGCCCTGGATTTGTCTGCCCGCCACTTTTACTTTTCACCTTGCTACCTATTGCTTCTACCCTCATTTTACACCCCTCTGTCTCTCTGCTCACACATTTAAGAAACCTACCACCTCTTATTTTCTGTTTATTATCTTTTTCTTCTTTACCCCTACATGTTTGGTCTGAGTCCTGCTTCACACACTGTCTACTAGCTTTCTCTATTTGAGTCCCTCCCCTCAACCGTTGTAGTTTAAAGGCTCTGCAAAGCTTTGCAAATCTCCCCGCCAGGATATTGGTACCACCGATGCTACTGCTGCACCACCATGCTGTGCATGAGGCAGAGGGTCTCCATTACCTTTCTTTGCAGCTCCTCAGGCGTACGTCAGTTGTGGCGTCAACGTCTGCAGCGATGTCATCAGCGGTGTGAGTGGCCATATTGGCGGTGTCATCGACCATAGCGGTGTGTCATCGGCCATATCGGCGGTGTCATCGGCCATATCAGCGGTGTCATCGGCCATATCAGCGGTGTCATCGGCCATATCGGCGGTGTCATCGGCCATATCAGCGGTGTCATCGGCCATATCGGCGGGGTCATCGGCCATATCGGCGGTGTGAGCGGCTATAGCGGCGGTGTGAGCGGCCATATCGGCGGTGTGAGCGGCCATATTGTCGGTGTAATCGGCCATATTGGCGGTGTGAGCGGCCATATCGGCGGTGTGAGCGGCCATATCGGCGGTGTGAGCGGCCATATTGGCGGTGTCATCGGCCATATTCGCGGTGTGAGCGGCCATATCGGCGGTGTGAGCGGCCATATTGGTGGTGTCATCGGCCATATCGGCGGTGTGAGCGGCAGTGTCATCGGCCATGGCGGCGGTGTGAGCGGCCATATCGGCGGTGTGAGCGGCAGTCATCGGCCATATCGGCGGTGTGAGCGGCCATAGCGGCGATGTGAGCGGCCATATCGGCGGCGTGAGCGGCCATATCGGCGGTGTGAGCAGCCATATTGGTGGTGTCATCGGCCATATTGGCGGTGTGAGCGGCCATATTGGCGGTGTGAGCAGCGGTGTGAGCGGCCATATCGGCGGCTGCGGTGGTGTTGTTAGCCGTGTTGGTGTCCATGTCTGAAAAGAGCCTGCAAGTAGGGAGCACGATCCATCAGCAAACCCATCCGGAGAAGCCGTGCCTTTCCGGATGGGTCACAGAGAGAACATGCAAACTCCACACAAACACATACACACACACACACACACACACAGCCGAAGGAGAAGGCACACAGTCACAGGGAGAACGTGCGAATTCCATACACACACACACAGCACTCGAGTTCAGCATCAAACTCATTCCCAGCCTCGGCAAGGCCATCAGCATAATGAACGACAAGTCGCATACTGGCCACTCTCTCTTTTCCCCTCTCCCATCAGGCAACAGGTATAGAAATGTGAAAACGCACAGATTCAGGGACAGTTCCTTCCCAGCAGTTGTCAGGCAAGTGAACAATCCTACCCCAACCATAGAGCAGTGCTGAACTACTATCTACCTCATTGATAGTACTCCCTCTATACTCATGACTGCGTAGCCGGTCACAGTGCGAACTCCATCATCAAGTTCGCTGACGACACCACTGTTGTGGGACGTATCACTGATGGGGATGAGTCAGGGTATAAAAGAGAGATCGAGCGACTGTCAATATGGTGCCAGCACAATAACCTGGCCCTCAACACCAGCAAACCAAGGAACTGATTGTGGACTTTGGAAGGAGTAGGATGGGGTCCACAGCCCCGTTTATATCTACGGGTCGATGGTTGAAAGGGTCAAGAGCTTCAAATTCCTGGGCGTGCACATATCTGAAGATTTTTCCTGGTCCGAGAACACTAATGCAATCATCAAGAAAGCTCATCAGCGCCTCTACTTCCTGAGAAGACTATGGAGAGTCGGTGTGTTAAGGAGGACTCTCTCTAACTTCTACAGGTGCACAGTGGAGAGCATGCTGACCGGTTGCATCGTGCCTTGGTACGGCAACTTGAGCGCCCTGGAGAGGAAAAGACTACATAAAGTAGTAAACACTGCCCAGTCCATCATCGGCTCTGACCTCCCTTCCATCGAGGGGATTTATCGCAGTCGCTGCCTCAAAAAGGCTGGAAGTATCATCAAAGACCCACACCATCCTGGCCACACACTCATCTCCACTGCTTCCTTCAGGTAGAAGGTACAGGACCCTGAAGACTGCAACGACCAGGTTCAGGAATAGCTACTACCCGACAGCCATCAGGCTATTAAACCTGGCTCGGTCAAAACTCTGATTATTAATAACCAATCATCTGTTATTTGCACTTTATCATTTTATTTATTCATGTGTGTATATATTTATAGTATAGTAAATGGACACACTGATCTGTTTTGTAGTAAATGCCTACAATGTTCTGTGTGCTGAAGCAAAGCAAGAATGTCATTGTCCTATCAGGGACACATGACAATAAACTCACTTGAACTTGAACTTGATGGCCCTTGGTCTATATTTGATCGGACTTTACTGGGTTTATCTTGCACTAAACATTATTCCCTTATCATGCATCTGTACACTGTAAATGGCTCGACTGTGATCATGTATTGTCTTTCCACTGACTGGATAGCACGCAACAAAACACTTTTCTTTGTACCTCGGTAAACGTGACAATAAACTAAACTGACCCGGGTCTCGGGCGCTGTGAGGCAGCAGCTCTAATGTAAATTGGCTTCATTGAATTGTCCCCGAGCGTGTAGAATAACATAGAACTAGCGTGCGGGTGATCGTTGGTCAGCGTGGACTCGGTGGGCCAAAGGGCCAGTTTCCACGCTGTAGCTCTAAAACTAAACTAAGGAGGATTCAGCATATGTGGGGGATGGGAGCTACTTGAGATGGATAAGGATGCCAGAAACAAATTATGGCAGAATGAATAATGAACAGATGTTTAAAAACTGGAGTTCAATGGATGGAATAAAACATAGTTTGAGAGAAAGATGAATGGGGAAAAAAGGCGTAGACTAATTTCTAAATGGGGTGAGAATCCAGAAATCGGAGGTGCAAAAGGACTTGGGAGTTCTGGTGCAGGATTCCCAAAAAGGTAATCAGCAAGACAAATCGGTGATAAAGAAGGTAAACGCAATAGTAGCATTTATTTAAAGAGGGCTAGAATACAAAAACAGGGATGTAATCCTGAGGCTCTATAAGGCGCTGGTCAGGCCACATTTGGAGTATTGTGAGCAATTTCGTGCACCATATCTGAAGAAGGATGTGCTGGCTATGGAGAGGGTCCAGAGGAGGTTTACGAGAATGATCCCAGGAATGAGCGGGTTAACCTATGATGAGCGTTTATGACGGCAGTGGGCCTGTACTCGCTGGAGTTCATTGAAATGCACCAAATAGTGAAAGGTTTGGACAGTATGGATGTGGATAGGATGTTTCCACTCATGGGAGAGTCTCGGACAAGGGTTCCCAGCCTGGGGTAAATATACCCCCCATAGGGTCCATTTTGCCTACCCAGGGTGCAAATGTATTGATTCTGGATTTGTACATATTTTTTCTCATTGACTGACTGTGTTTGGTTCTGGTATCTGTTCATCATTAGTTGTTCATAAATAAGTGAAATAATATTGTAATGTGTTATTAAAGTTGCCAGGGTAAATGGGATGAAAAAGGTTGGCAACCCCTGGTCTAGGACCAGAGCCTCAGTATTAAAGGACATTCCTTTAAGAAGGAGATGATGAATGTCCTTAGTCAGAGGGTGGTGAATCTGTGGAATTCATTGCCACAGGCGGCTGTGGAGGCTAAGTCATTGGATATTTTTAAGGATAGATTCTTGATTAGAACGAGTGTCAGGGGTTATGGGGAGAAGGCAGGAGAGACTTGGCGGGCCGAATGGCCTAATTCTGCTCCTGTAACTTATGAGTGAGGGGTCAATGTTACCTGAGGATTTAACATATGATGGACAAGTAAATGGGATTGTGGTGATGTCCAGGATACAGAGAGTATTGCTCAACATGGTGAAATGATTCACTGCCATTCCTTCTAAGCTTACTTTAGAGATACAGCATGGAAACAGGCCGTTCGGCCCACCAAGTACGCGCCAACCAGCGATCACCCGTACACTATGTCTACCCTACTCACTGGGGACAATTTTCAGAATTAATCTACACACCTGCACGTCTTTGGAATGAGGGGGGAAATCGGAGCTCCCGGAGAAAACACAAACAGTCATAGAGAGAACGTACAAACTCTAGTCCCACCTGCCTGCATTTGGCCCATATCCCTCTCAACCTTTCCTATTTCCAGACCTGTCAAAATGTATTTTAAATTGAAGATAAGACACTAATGCTGGAGTAACTCAGCGGGACGGGCAGCATCTCTGGAGAGAAGGAATGGGTGACGTTTCATGTTGAGACCCTTCTTCAGAGTGATGACGAGAGTGGGCACAGAGATAAAATGTAGTCAGAGACAGTGAGACTCGTGAGAGAACTGGGAAAGGGGAGAGCTGGAGAGAGAGGGAAAGCAAGGGCTACTTGAAGTTAGAGAAGTCAATGTTCATACCACTGAGGTGTAAGCTGCCCAGGCAAAATTTGAGGGGCTGTTCATAAGTTCATAAGTGATAGGAGCTCAATTAGGCCATTCAGCCCATCAATTATCCTCCGCCATTCAATCATGGCTGATCTATCTCTCCCTCCTAACCCAGTTCTCCTGCATTCTCCACATAACCCCTGACACCCGCACTAATCAAAAATCTATCTATCTCTGTCAGTCTAAAGAAGGGTTTCGACCCGAAACGTCGCCTATTCCTTCTCTCCATAAATGCTGCCTCACACGCTCAGTTCTTCCCGCATTTTTTTATACCTTCGATTTTCCAGCATCTGCAGTTGCTTTCTTAAACAAAAATCTATCTATCTCTGCCTTGGAAATATCCATTGACGGCCTCCACAGCCTTCTGTGGCAAATAATTCCACACAATCACCACCCTCTGACTAGCAGCAATTGTGAAACCAGTCTCAGACAACTGGGTACCTCCAACCACCCTAATGTCAGACCTCAGGAAACATACATTTTTACATGTATCCAACATTGCTAATTATGACCAATGCAGTGAGCTGCAGCCAATGCTCACGCTAAACCCACTAAATTATTTAATCTTCTTTAAACAGATCTCCTGGCAACAACTTCAAGGAAGCTAATTTCAATTTGATCGTCCAAACACTACCTCCAATTTGCGCTGGGCCTCACTCTGACAATGGAGGAGGCCAACGACAGAAGGTCAGTTTGGGAATGGGAGGAGAATTAAGTGTTGAGCAACCGGGAGATCAGGTAGGTTCTCCAGTAAAGTCTCGGAGGATAATCCAGAAAGGCTCAGGAACCAAAAGGCTCTACTCACCATGGAGGGCAATGTCAAGGATCAATGAAAAACCAAAGATAGACACAAAATGCTGGAGGAATTCAGTGGGACAGACAGCATCTCTGGAGAAAAGGGGCAGGTGACGTTTCGGGTCTGAAAGTAAATCTTTCCCATCTCACCTTCAATCTATGTCCTCTGGTTCTTTGTTCCCAAACCCTGTGTAACATACTGCATTCATTTTATCTATTCCCCTCACAGTCTTGTACACCTCTCTAAGGTTATCCCTCACCCTCCTGCACACCAAACCTGCTCAACCTCTCCCTATGGCTCAGGCCCTCAAGTCCTGGCAACATCCATCGTAAATAGACACAAAAAGCTGGAGTAACTCAGCGGCACAGGCAACATCTCTGGAGAGAAGGATTGGGTGACGTTTCGGGTGACCCTTCTTCAGACTACCAAAGTAAATCTCGATACAAATCAAAAGCACATTAATCGACAAGGCCGTAAAGTTTAATTTGGCATTTGGAAGGTGAAGTGGCAGGATATAATTAATGCTGCTGCACAAAACCCTTTGTCGAGAATGTGGCGCAGTCGTTACTTACGAAAGATTGCAGCCAAAAATGCCTTGCGCATTCTAAATGGCCACATAATGGAACAGAGCATCTATTAATTATTTATTACACGGGGCGTGCTGCGGAGTAGGAATAATTGATTACTTCATCGGTTGCCTGAGCTCTGCATTATTTCCCCTCTGTGTGATGTACGGAAATAGCTTAAAATAGTAAGGCTGTGGTTTCACATGGATAGTTCGATAGTAGCGGTGAATTTATAACTCGAAGGACCTGCTCAAAGAGAGATACAACGTGGAAACAGGCTTCTCAACTCAACTTGCCCACACCGACCAACATGTCCCTGCTACACTAGTCCCACCTGCCTGTATTTGGTACATATCCCTCTAAATCTGCCGTATCCATCCAAATGTGTTTTAAATATGGTTATAGTCCATTACCTCCTCTGGCAGCTCGCTCCACACACCTTCTACCCTCTGTGTAAAAAAGTGGCCCCTCGGGTTCCTATTAAATCTTTCCCCCCACACCTGAAGCCTAGGTCCTCTGGTTCTGGATTTCCTCAATTCTGGGTAAAAGACTGTGAATTTATCCAATCTATTCCTTTCATGATATTATACATTTCTATAAGATCAGCCTCCTGCACTCCATGGAATAAAGTCCTAGCCTGCCCAACCTCTCCCTATAGCTCAGTCCCTCGAGTCCTGGAAACATCTCGTAAATCTTCTCTGCTCCCTCTCCTCCAGATTGACATCATCTTTCCTCTAACAGGGTTCATATGTGAAGCATAATGGACGGGTACATGGATAGGAACGGTTTAGGAAGGTTATGGGCCAAACACAGGCAGGTGGGACTAGTGTAGATGGGACATGTTGGTCGGTTTGAGTAAGTTGGGCCGAATGACCTGCTTGCATGTTGTGTGACTCTAGGCAGGAGAGATAGTTATCCAGTGTCGACTGAATCCATGACTGGCTATTCATCCCAACCCCGGGAAAAGTACCTCAAACACTAACATCAAGCAGTGCACATACGCAAACAAACACAATGTACAGGTCCACCACCGATTGAAATGCCCCCGCACCTCTAACGCGAAAATGTGGTACCCAGGCAGGGTGAGGCGGCTGATCTTAACCTCATCGGGACTTCTGTGCCGATCGGCGGGATGAATTTGCCCCCGGCGGCCAGAGCCGGCAGATCTGTTCCAATTGCCCACTTCCACGGCCAACTTTGCAGGCCGATATCTCAGCCCACCGGCGGCCTAGGTGGACCGTTCCAGTACCATTGAACTCCCCTTGAGACCATAACCAATTTTTGTCCAGCAAAAAGGATAATCCAGAAAGGCTCTGGAAACAAGGGTGCCGGAAATTCGGTGGTGGATCTGTAAATATGACTGGTTGCATCACGGCCATTTTCGGCAACTCGAAAGCCCAGGTAAGAAGGAGATTATAAAAGGTGGTGGACACTGCCCTGTCCATCACGGGTACTGACCTCCCCACCATCATATGGTCCTGAGAAAACAAGGCCTGTATACCAAAAGCTCTATTCACCATGGAGGGCAATGTCAAAGATCAATGAAAAAACGAAGATAGACACAAAAGGCTGGAGGAACTCAGTGGGACTGACAGCATCCCTGGCGAAAGGGGCAGGTGACGTTTCGGGTTTGATTACACTGTCCTGATTAGTTTTACTGATTGTATGCCTTGTTGTCATCTTCTCCCCTGCCAACAATGAACCATTCTTGTCTGCAGAAGGGTCCCGACCCGAAATGTCACCCACTCCTTCTCTCCAGAGATGCTGTCTGTCCCGCTCAGTTACTCCAGCATTTTGTGTCTACCTTCGAATGACCCATTCTATTATTCCTTGATCATCGTCTGCTTTCAAATGTCTTCCATATCTCTCGTTTCCCTCACCCCTGACTCTCAGTCTGAAGAAGGGTCTCGACCCTAAACGTCACCCATTCCTTTTCTCCACAGATGCTGCCTGACCCACTGAGATATTCCAGATTTTGTGTCTATCTTTGGTTCAAACCAGCATCAGCAGTTCTGCTCCTTCCCACACATCAATGAGGGACCGTGTTCTCTGGGTTAACCAGATGCAGTGTTATTTTATTCTACTCACAGCCTGAGATGCTTCACCATACTTCGACCGCAGGCTGCGGGCGCTTGGAGCGCCCCGACGCGGGAGCTTGAATTGCCCCGACGCGGGAGCTTGGATCGCCCCGACGCGGGGGCTTCGACCGCCGGCTGCGGGAGTTACAATTGCCCCGACAGATGGATCATCTGGCCCGACTGGAGGAGAAAATTGAGGGAAGAAGGTTAGACTTTATTCCCTTCCATCACAGTGAGGAATCCGCTGTGGTGGATGTTTATGGTAACTTTTATAAAGTTGTGTGTCTTGTTACTTTTTTTGTACGGCGAATTGGTAATTCGAATATCACTGTACCTTAATTGGTACAGGTGACAATAAAAGACCTTTGAAACCTTTGAAAACAAAGCTTTTAACTTTATCTCAGTACACGTGACAATAATAAGCCTACACATATAGTTCTCCAATACAGACTGGGCACAAACTAAACACCACCATAATGAGAAGAACTGATCCCCTGTAGATTGGAATTTGACATTGCATCTTATTCTGGTCTCTCTTTCAGGCCATTTGCCCCATCTTGCTCTACATTTAAGATAGTCACAAAATGCTGGAGTAGGTGACGTTATGGGTTAAGACCCTTCTTCAGACTGAGAGTCCGGGGTGAGCAAACGAGAGATAGAGAGGGTGATATAAGGACTGCAGATGCTGGTTTACAATGAAGTTAGGCCCAAAACGTCACCCATCCATTCTATCCAGAGATGCCGCCTGTCCCGCTAAATTACTCCAGCATTTTGAGTCTATCATTGGTGTAACTCAACATCTGCTGTTTTTTCCTATACAAAGAAGAATTTAGGGAGTTAGGTAGAGAGTTAAGGAGAAGGACTGCAAAGGTAACAATCTCAGGTTTACTGCCTGTGCCACGCGACAGTGAGAGTAGGAATGGAGCGAGGTGGAGGATAAATGAGTGGATGACGGACTGGTGCAGTGGGTATGGATTCAAGTTTCTGGATCATTGGGACCTCTTTTGGGGAAGGTGCGACCTGTACAGAAAGGATGGGTTGCACTTGAACTCGAGGGGGACCAATATCCTGGCGGGTAGATTTGCAAAGGCTACTGGGGAGACTTTAAACTAGTATGGTTGGGGGGAGGGACTCAAATTGGGAAAGCTAGCAGTCAGTGTGTGGGGCAGGAGGCAGAGAATGGAAGCACTCTGACCCAAAATGTAGGGGAGAGAGAAGAAAAAGACAATAAACAGAGAATAAGAGAGGGTGGGTTTCTTAAATGTGTATATTTTAATGCTAGGAGCATTGTAAGAAAGGTGGATGAACTTAAAGCCTGGATTGACACCTGGAAGTATGATGTTGTGGCGATCAGTGAAACATGGTTGCAGGAGGGCTGAGATTGGAAACTAAATATTCCAGGATTTCGTTGCTTCACGTGTGATAGAATTGGAGGGGCAAGAGGTGGAGGTGTTGCATTGCTTATCAGGGAAGATATTACAGCAGTGCTTTGGCAGGATAGATTAGAGGGCCCTTCTAGGGAGGCTATTTGGGTGGAACTGAGAAATGGGAAAGGGGTAGCAACACTCATAGGGGTGTATTTTAGACCACCAAATGGGGAGCGAGAATTGGAGGAGCAAAGATGTAAGGAGATTGCAGATATTAGTAGTAAGCACAAGGTAGTGATTGTGGGAGATTTCAATTTTCCACACATAGATTGGGATACACATTCTGTAAATGGGCTGGATAGGTTGGAGTTTGTAAAATGTGTGCAGGATAGTTTTTTGCAGCAATACATAGAAGTACCTACTAGAGAAGGGGAAGTGCTGGACCTCCTGTTAGGAAATGACACGGGTCAGGTGGCAGAGGTATGCGTTGGGGAACAGTTCGGGACCAGTGATCACAATACCATTAGTTTCAATATAATTATGGAGAGGGTCAGAACTGGACCTAGGGTTGACATTTTTGATTGGAGAAAGGCTAACTTTGAGGAGATGCGAAAGGATTTAACAGGAGTAAATTGGGGCAGTTTGTTTTAAGGGAAAGATGTGGAAGAGAAATGGAGGACATTTAAAGGTGACATTTTAAGAGTACAGAATCTTTATGTCCCTGTTCGGTTGAAAGGAAATAGTAAAAATTGGAAAGAGCCATGGTTTTCAAGGGAAATTGGACACTAGTTCGGAAAAAGAGAGAGATCTACAATAGTTATAGGCAGCATGGAGTAAATGAGGTGCTTGAGGAGTATAAAAAATGTAAAAAGTGTCTTAAGAAAGAAATTAGAAAAGCTAAAAGAAGATATGAGGTTGCTTTGGTAAGTAAGGTGAAAGTAAATCCAAAGGGTTTCTACCGCTATATTAATAGCAAAAGGATAACGAGGGATAAAATTGGTCCATTGGAGAGTGGACAGCTATCTGCAGAGCCAAAATGGATGGGGGAGATATTGAACAATTTATTTTCTTCGGTATTCACCAAGGAGAAGGATATTGAATTATGTGAGGTAAGGGAAACAAGTAGAGTAGCTATGGAAACTATGAGATTCAAAGAAGAGGAAGTACTGACACTTTTGAGAAATATAAAAGTGGATAAGTCTCCAGGTCCGGACAGGTATTCCCTAGGACATTGAGGGAAGTTAGTGTAGAAATAGCAGGGGCTATGACAGAAATATTTCAAATGTCATTGGAAACGGCAATAGTGCCGGAGGATTGGCGTACTGCGCTTTGTTCCATTGTTTAAAAAGGGGTCTAAGGGTAAACCTAGCAATTATAGACCTATTAGTTTCACGTCAGTGGTGGGCAAATTAATGGAAAGGATACTTAGAGATAATATATATATAAGCATCTGGATAAACAGGGGCTGATTAGGGACAGTCAACACGGATTTGTGCCTGGAAGGTCATGTTTGACTAATCTTCTTGAATTCTTTGAAGAGGTTACTCGGGAAATTGATGAGGGTAAAGCCGTGGATGTTGTATATATGGACTTCAGTAAGGCCTTTGACAAGGTTCCTCACGGAAAGTTGGTTAAGAAGGTGCAATGGTTTGGTATTAATGGTGGAGTAACAAGATGGATTCAACAGTGGCTGAATGGGAGATGCCAGAGAGTAATGGTGGATGGTTGTTTGTCAGGTTGGAGGCCATGTGACTAGTGGGGTGCCACAGGGATCTGTGTTGGGTCCATTGTTGTTTGTCATGTATATCAATGATCTGGATCATGGTGTGGTAAATTGGATTAGTTAGTATGCAGATGGTACTAAGATAGGTGGGGCTGTGGATAATGAAGTAGATTTTCAAAGTCTACAGAGAGATTTATGCCGGTTGGAAGAGTGGGCTGAACGATGGCAGATGGAGTTTAATGCTGATAAGTGTGAGGTGCTACATCTTGGCAGGACAAATCAAAATAGGACGTACATGGTAAATGGTAGGGAATTGAAGAATGCAGGTGAACAGAGGGATCTTGGAATAACTGTGCACAGTTCCCTGAAACTGGATCTCATGTAGATAGGGTGGTAAAGAAAGCTTTTGGTGTGCTAGGTTTTATAAATCAGAGCATTGAGTATAGATGTTGGGATGTAATGTTAAAATTGTACAAGGCATTGGTGAGGCCAATTCTGGAATATGGTGTACAATTTTGGTCGCCTAATTATAGGAAGGATGTCCACAAAATAGAGAGAGTACAGAGGAGATTACTAGAATGTTGCCTGGGTTTCAGCAACTAAGTTACAGAGAAAGGTTGAACAAGTTAGGGCTTTATTCTTTGGAGCGCAGAAGGTTAAGGGGGGACTTGATAGACGTCTTTAAAATGATGAGAGGGATAGACAGAGTTGACGTGGATAAGCTTTTCCCACTGAGAGTAGGGAAGATTCAAACAAGGGGACATGACTTGAGAATTAAGGGACAGAAGTTTAGGGGTAACATGAGGGGGAACTTCTTTACTCAGAGAGTGGTGGCTGTGTGGAATGAGCTTCCAGTGAAGGTGGTGGAGGCAGGTTCGTTTTTATCATTTAAAAATAAATTGGATAGTTATATGGACGGGAAAGGAATGGAGGGTTATGGTCTGAGCGCAGGTATATGGGACTAGGGGAGAATACGTGTTCGGCACGGACTAGAAGGGTCGAGATGGCCTGTTTCCGTGCTGTAATTCTTATATGGTTATTTTGTCTGCTCTACATTTAGATACAGATCCTCCCCACTGCGTGGTCACCCTCTTTATGCACGGCCCATCCATCCAATAGAGAGTTTGGGAGTTCAGCAGATGCATTTGGCCGTTGCTATGGGACAGGAGGCATCTTCTACCAAGTGGAAAATCGGTCCTTACCTCGGCATTTCCCATTTGCAAACCGTTCTTGTTACAAAGAGCTCCCGGGAAGAGAACCCAGTCGCAATCCGGGGATGAGCCAATTGACAATAGACAATAGACAATAGGTGCAGGAGAAGGCCATTTGGCCCGTCGAACCAGCACCGCCATTCAATGAGATCATGGCTGATCATCCTCAATCAGTACCTAGTTCCTGCCTTCTCCCCATATCCCCTGGCTCCACCATCGTTAAGAGCCCTATCTAGCTCTCTCTTGAAAGCATCCAGAGCACTAGCCTCAACAGCGCTCTGATGTAGAGAATTCCACAGAATTCATAACTCTCTGTGTGAAGAAGTGATTCCTCATCTCCGTTCTACATGGCTTACACCTTATTCACAAACTGCGGCCCCTGGTTCTGGACTCCCCCAACATTGGGAACATGTTTCCTGCCTCTAGCGTGTCCAAACCCTATATAATCTTATATGTTTCAATAAGATCTCCTCTCATCCTTCTAAACTCCAGAGTGTACAAGCCCAGCCGCTCCATTCTCTCAGCATATGACAGTCCCGCCATCCCGGGAAATAACCTTGTAAACCTACGCTGCACTCCCTCAATAGCACGGATGTCCTTCCTCCAATTAGGGGACCAATACTGTACACAATGGTCTGACTAGGGCCCTGTACAACTGCAGAAGGATCTCTTTGCTCCTATACTCAACTCCTCTTGTTATGAAGGCCAACATGCCATTCACTTTCTTCACTGGCTGCTGTACCTGCATGCTTATTTTCATTGACTGATGAGCAAGGAACCCCAGATCCCGTTGCACTTCCCTTTTTCCCAAATTGACACCATTTAGATAGTAATCTGTCTTCCTGGTTTTGCTACTAAAGTGGTTAACCTCACATTTATCCACATAAAACTGCATCTGCCAAGCATCTGCCCTCGCCCAACCTGTCCAAGTCTCCCTGCATTCTCATAGCATCATCCTCACATGTTCACACTGCCACCCATCTGCAAATTTGCTAATGTTACTTTGAACCCCTTCATCTAAATCTTTGATGTATATTGTAAATATCTGCGGTCCCAGCACCGAGCCTTGCGGTACCCCACTAGTCACTGACTGCCATTCTGAAAGGGACCCTTTAATCCCTACTCTTTGTTTCCTGTCTGCCAACCACTTCTCTATCCATGTCAGCACTCTACCCCCAAAACCATGTGCCCTATGTTTGCCCACTAATCTCCTATGTGGGACCTTATCAAATGCTTTCTGAAAGTCCAAGTACACCACATCCACTGGCCCCCCTCCTTAGTCCATTTTCCTCGTTAGATCCTCAATAAATTCCGGAAGATTAGTCAAGCATGATTTCCCCTTCGTAAATCCCTGCTGACTCGGACCGATCCTGTTACTGCTATCCAAATGCCGCTATTTCATCTTTTAATGATTGACTCCAGCATCTTCCCCACCACCGATGTCAGGCTATCTAGTCATTAATTCCCTGTTTTCTCTCTCCCGCCTTTCTTAAAAAGTGGGATAACATTAGCTACCCTCCAATCCACATGAACTGATCCTGAATCTATAGAACTTTGGAAAATGATCACCAATGCATCCACAATATCTAGAGCCACTTCCTAAAGTACCATAGGATGCAGACTATTAGGCCCTGGGGATTTATCAGCCTTCATTCCCATCAGTCTATCCAACACTATTTCCTGCCTAATGTGGATTTCCTTCAGTTCCTCCATCATCCCAGATCCTCTGGCCACTAGTACATCAGGAGTGTCCTCCTTAGTGAAGACGGATCCAAAGTACCTGTTCAACTGATCTGCCATTTCCTTGTTCCCCATAATATATTCACCTTTTTCAGTCTTCAAGGGACCAACTTTGGTCTTTACTAATTTTTTCCTCTTTACATACCTAAAGAAGCTTTTACTATTCTCTTTTATATTCTTGGGCGGCTTACTTTCGTACCTCATCTTTTGTCCCCGTATTGCCTTTTTAGTTATCTTCTGTTGCTCCTTAAACATTACCCAATCCTCTTGCATCCCGCTCATCTTTGTTATGTTGTACTTCTTCTCTTTTACATTTACATTGTCCCTGACGTCCCTTGCCAGCCACGGTCGCCCCTTACTCCCCTTGAAATCTTTCTTCGTATTTGGAATGAACTGATCCTGCACCTTCTGTATTATTCCCATAAATACCTATCATTTTGTTCCACTGTCATCCCTGCTAGTGTATCTTTCCAGTCAACTTTGGCCAGCTCCATAGTCGCCTTTATTCAACTGTAACACTGACACCTCCGATCCACCCTTCTCCCTCTCCAATTGTAGATTATACGACCATATTAACTACCTCCTAATGGCTCATTAACCTCAATTTCCTTTATCAAATCCGGTTCATTACATAACACTAAAGCCAGAATTGCCTTCTCCATGGTTGGCTCCAACACAAGCTGCTCTAAGAATCCATCACGAAGGCACTCCACAAACTCCCTTTCTTGGGGTCCAGTACTAACCTGATTTCCCCAGTCTACCTGCATGTTGAAATCTCCCATAACAAATGTAGCATTACCTATACTACATGCCAATTTTAATTCCTGAATCAACTTGCACCTACTATTCATGCTACTGTTTGGTGCCTTTAGATACGTCCCATTTGGGGTCTTTTTACCCTTACAATTCCTTAGTTCCATCCATTCTGACTACATTTCCTATTTCAATGTCACCCCTTGCAAGGGACTGAATTTCATTCCTCACCAACAGAGCTACCCCAGCCCCTCCAATTCATGGTTCAAAGATGCAAAAAGTTTGGTTTACAAGTGAAGCTTTGACTAAGTCAAACCCTATTTTAAAAGAATTTTAAATTAAAAGGAGTCTGCAGATGCTGTAAACGAGTTCATGTGGAAGAATAAGCAACGGTTGAACAAGCCAATTTATTTCATTTGAAGTGAAAATGCAATTTGTCCAATTTAAACTAATTTGCCTGACCCATGGATATTTGCCCAGCCTCAAAGATTCACGTTTTCTCACCCCATCAACAAAAAAAGCATGATTAGTACAAAACTGAATAGATACTTCTACAGAGGCTTCGTTTATGACACGGCTGAATCCAACATTCCTAAAGCACTACCATAATTAACTCGTTTAAGAAAGAACTGCAGATGCTGGAAAAATCGAAGGTTGACAAAAATGCTGGAGAAACTCAGTGGATGAGGCAGTACGCATCACCCGCTGAGTTTCTCCAGCATTTTTGTCCACCGTAACTAATTCACTCCCTTCACCCAGGAGGTGGGTATATGGAACAAGCTGCAAGAGGAGGTAGTGGAGGCTGGTACAATGGCATTTAGAAGACATTTGGACAGGACTATTTGGACTAATTGTCTGTTTCTCTAATATAAACTGAACTTTTGTTGCTGTTTAGTAAGGGTTTAACAGTGCAATATGTTTACACTACTGTTGTGCTGCTACGTAACCCACTCCATGACACACTGAGGAGCACCTTCAGCAACAGACTGGTTCCACCAAGATGCAGCACAGAACGCCACAGGAGATCCTGCTTCCCCGTGGCTATCAAACTGTACAACCCCATCCCCTTCCGTACACTAGCACTACTCCACACACTAGAGATAATTACAATGTTACCAAAGCCAATTAACCTACAATCCTGTACGTCTTTGGAGTGTGGGAGAAACTGAAGATCTCGGAGAAAACCCACGCAGGTCACGGGGAGAACGTTCAAACTCCGTATAGACAGCATCCGTAATCGGGATAGAACCTGGGTCTCCAGCATGCATTCGCTGTAAGGCAGCAACACTCCCGCTGCGCCACCATGACCGCCTTATCTTGTGTTTTATGACTGTTGCCAGATCAATTTCCCTCCTTGGATAGATAAAGTTCTATCGTATCGTAAGTCAGTATTTAATTGTTCATTTTGTGAGATATGACAATAAAACACTCTTGACAGGTACATGGATAGGATAGGTATGGAGAGATATGGAGCAAATGCAGGCAGGAGGAACTAGTGTCGATGGAGCATCTTGGTCAATGTGGGCAAGACAAAATGTGCAGGAACAGCAGATGCTGGATTACACTGAAGATAGACACAAAATACTGGAGAAACGCAGCGGGACAGGCAGTTTACAACAGCGATATGAATATTGATTTCTCCAACTTCAAGTAACCCTTGCGTTCCCTCTCTCTCCATCCCTCCCCCACCCTAGTTCTCCCACTAGATTCACTGTCCTGTCCTATCCATGTTCTCCAGAGATGCTGCCTGACCCGCTGAGTTACTCCAGCACTCTGTGAAACGTCACCTATCCATGTTCTCCAGAGATGCTCCCTAACATCTGTCGTTTCACATTGCGACCCTTTCGGTGTGAGTGGGCCAGTGGAGTAGAGACGCCAAGACAGTTGTTGCACCAACAATGGATATGAAAAGGTCCAGAGAGGGTAGAAGGCTGGGTAGGGGCTGGGAGGAGGGGATAGGTGGGGGAATGTTGGAGATTGGAGACAGGATTGTCACTGGATGGATAGGATTCTCTCCCATAAAGAAAAGCTCAGAGGTGGCAGAAGAGCCCTACGTCCCTATGTTCCCAATGTAGGGTGAGTCCAGAACCAGGGGTCACAGTTTAAGAATAAGACCCACTGAGTCACTCCACCTTTTATCTTGGTCTATTAACAGATTCAGATATACCTTAGATCTCCTTTTGTAAACCTGCTTGGCGCTCTCCTTTTTCACCGGCATTCTCGATACTCATTTCTTTGGTTATTAATCCACACAGTGAAGGTTAGAGTTTCGATCTCTAGTAGCTACCAGCTGTTTCAATGTCTAGCAGAATGGGTTTGATGAACCCACTTCAAGTTGACAGATGGAATGCAGCCCGTCTCTCATGGTTACAGATGCAGTTCACTGTGAGGTCACCGTCCAGGCACATTATGAGGTCACCTCTGATTATGATGGTTTACAAACTTGCGATCTTACGAATGGAAGGCCCGCCCTGAAGGGAATAAACCACTTCCCCATATGACCACAAGTCACAGTGGTTATAACCAACTGGACCCAAGTGTTAGATACAAGGAACTCAGTTCAGTTGAGTTTATTGTCACGTGTATAGAGAAATGCTTTTTGTCGCGTTAAAAACAGTCAGCAGAAAGACAATGCATGATTACAATTGAGCTATTTACAATGTATAGATACATGGTAAGGGAATAACGTTTAGTGCAAGATAAAGACAGCAAGGATAGTCCGAGGGTCACCAATGAGGTAGATAGTAGTTCAGCACTCATCTCTGTTTCTGGTAGGATGATTCAGTTGCCTGATAACAGCTGGGAAGAAACTGTCCCTGAATCTGGAGGTGTGCGTTTTCACACTTCTGTATCTTTCCTAATTTGATGAAGGACATTCTTACTATTGAGGGAGTGCAGCGTAAATTCACCAGGTTAATACCCGGGATGGCGCGACTTACGTATGATGAAAGAATGGGTCGACTGGGCTTGAATTCGCTGGAAATGAGAAGGATGAGAGGGCATCTTAGAGAAACATATACAATTCTTAAAGGAGAGAAGGCTAGATGCAGGAACAATATTCCCGATGTTCAGAACCAGGGGTCACAGTTTAAGAATAACGGGTTAGACCATTTAGGACTCAGAAGAGGGAAAACTTTTTCACGCAGAAAATCTGTGGCATTCTCTGCGACAGAAGGCATTGGAGGCGAATTCACTGGATGTTTTCAAGAGAGTGTTGGATGTGGTTCTTCGGGCTAACAGAATCAAGGGATAAGGGGAGATAGCAGGAATGGAGTATTGATTTTGGATGACCAGCCGAGATCATATTGAAAGGCGGTGCTGGCTCGAAGGGACAAATGGCCTAATCCTGCACCTATTTTCTATGTTTCTACGTAATGGTGAGTCCAGCACACGTTGATGTCTGGTCCTGAAGAAGGGTCTCGCTGAGTTACTCCAGCACTCTGTTCCTTCATGATCTGGCTGGTGTCTTGCTATATGAAAGAGCTACATTGCCAATGCACATAAGCTCCAACTTTGCTGTCAACATGAAACTGTTGACAGTTCAAGAAATGAAATACATTGATGACACCCGAGTGATGGACAAGATAATGCTTCACAGGAGAAAGTTAAATCTGCATTGAATTAAACCCCACTTGTAGAAACTAAACTAAAGGAAGATGTTTCCAAAAGTTATGAGCTTGATTCTATTACTCCAGAAGTGAAGGGCAGGTGGGGGAGGGTCTTAGGCAATTACACCCCTTCATTTGATCAACACTGGGGATAAGGAGTTGTCTTAATCTACTTAGATCTCTCAAGAAATAAAAGGCAAACAATATTAAATCTCAAGTGTTTTCGTTTTGAGATACAGTGTGGCAACGGGCCCTTTGGCCCACCGAGTCCACACAGACCAGCATTCACCTGTACACCCGCACTATCCTACACACTAGGGACTTTTTACGGAAGCCAATTAACCTACAAAGCTGCACGTCTTTGGTGTGTGGGAGGAAACCGGAGCACCCGTAGAAAACCCACGCGGGTCACGGGAAGAAAGTACAAACTCTGTACAGACAGCACACGGGTCTCTGGCGCTGTGAGGCAGCAACTCTAATGCTGAGCCACACTACCTTGTTGGGGAAAAATACTTAAAAAGCAGCATAATATTTTTGACTTTTACCAAATGAGAGTTGTCCATAGTCAAAGTATGTGTAGTATGTTCCTGGCACAAAAATATTTCTGCTTTATCAGTTTCACATAGAGTTTAACGCTATAAACCTAGACTCCACTGTTCGAATGCAATTCAATATTTGACAAATCTGAACACCTTTACAGACAGATATAAAGCACACAGAGGGATTACTGGAGTACATTTTCCATTTGTAGTCCCTGAGAAATCAGTGGCAGTGGCAGAGGGTTGTTCTGATGTTCTAAGCCATGCCAATCCAGATATGATTGAATGACGGAGAGGACTTGATGCGCCAAATGGAGAAGGAACATCTCATTGGGTTTTGTAGTTTGCAGAGGGCTAACATACAACTTCCTTAGCATCAAGTGAATTGATCGGCATGGTGGCGCAGCGATAGACTAAGAGTTGCTGCTTTAAAGTGCCAGAGACCCGGGTTCGATCCTGGTTATGCGTGCTTGTAGTTTGTACGTTCTCCCTGTGACCCGCGTGGGTTTCCTTCGGGTGCTCTGGTTTCCTCCCACATTCTAGAGATGTGCCGGTTTGTAGGTTAATTGACATCTGTAATTTGCCCCTAGTGTGAGGAATATAGGACTAGTGTACGGGTGATCGTTCGTGGGCGTGGACTCGGTGGGAAGAAGGGCCTGTTTTCACACCATCTCTCTAAAACAAACTATTGGCGTTACCTCGTTGGTCTCAGTAACATTGCTTGTGAAAGTCAGCAAAGTGCAAGATTCTTTCTATAGCCCTCAGACCAGTGAGCCCATGTCCTCATATCTTAACCAGACAGTCAGAACCTTTTTTAGTTTAGCTTAGAGATAGAGCACAGAATCAGGCCCTTCAGCCCACCGAGTCCACGTCAACCAGCGATACCCGTGCATTAAACTACTCCGCACACACTAGGGACAATTTACATTTATACCAATTTAACCTGTGAACCTGGGAGGAAACTGAAATCTCCGGAAAAAACCCACGCGGGTCAAGGCGAAAATGTACAAATCTGTACTGACAGCACCCGTAGTCAGGATCGAACCCGGTCTCTGGCACTGCAAGCAGTGTAAGCCAGGAACTCTACTGCTGCGCCACTGTGCCCGCCACTTTTTCCCAGGACAGAGATGGAATACTAGAGGGCATAGCTTTAACGAGAGTGGGGCAAAGTTTAAAGATGTGTGGAGCAAGTTATAAGAGGTTATAGTGCACCTTGGGTGTGTTGCCAGGGGTGGTGGAGGCAGATACAGCGGCATTTAACAGGTTTTTGGATAGGCAGGGAATGGAGGGATAATGATAATATGCAGACAGATAAGAGTTGGCAATGGTGTCACGTTTAGCACAGGCATTGTGGGCCGAAGGGCCTGTTCCTGTGTTGTACTGTTCTATGTTCTATACCTCAGGCTTTCAATCTTTAAATTTAACAAAGGGTTAATGGGGAAGGGAATGAGATGAGTTAAGACAAGCTGATTTAAACTTTAGGGATATATCTCGGAAACAGGCCCTTCGGCCACCGAGACCGCGCCGACCAGCGATCACCCCGTACACTAGCACTACCCTACCCACTAGGGACAATTTACAAATTTTCCGAAGCCAATTAATCTAGAAAACCTGCAGGTCTGTGGAGTGTGGGAGGAAACCGGAGCACCCAGTGAAAACGCACGATGTCACAGGGAGAAAGTACAGGCAGCATCCCCAGTCAGGATTGATCCCGGGTCTCTGGCGCTGTAAGGCAGCAACTCCACCACTGCGTCACCGTGCCACCCAAATAGTTGCACATCAGATTAGACACGTTAGGGAGAAGAACGTGTACAACATTGTAGATTCAATTGCGGAGTTCGATTACTTCAGGCATATATAAATGCTAGACGCAGCTGTTCTTGTAACAGATTGGTAATAGGAATCCTAAGAAGGAAAATATTCATTCACTCCTCCTGGCACCATTAACCTTGGCAAGTAGGATAAGAGGCACAGGTCAGTGGGGCCGAATGGCCAGATTTGCACAAACTAAATGGAGCAGTCTACTGGGGTCACCAAACCCACAAAGTGTCTCGACCCGAAAACTCATTCATTCCTTCTCTCCAGAGATGCTGCCTGTCCCGCTGAGTTACTCCAGAACTTTGTGTCTATCTCTGGTGTAAACCAGCATCTGCAGTTCCTTCCTACACATTTTGAACGTGGTTTGAATGTTTACCTCATGCATTCCAAAAGATATGAGGCAGACGTTACTGCTTATGTTCGAGCAGAGAGTTCAGTTTCTACTTGGCACTTGACCAAAAACCAGAAGGTATTTTACTTGTCTCACCCAGCTAGATTTTAAAATAAGCCTGCATTATTCAACGTGGTTTAAGTGGAAAACTACAATTCTGAACTAGGATTAATCCTGTATTATTCACTAATGGCTGCATGCTACATTTTGGAGTTTTGTCTTTTTTTAAACATCTGTCACATACACAGAAACTTTGAGTGTAACTACTTGTGGATTTTCACTGAACCTTGGCTTACAGCACAAGACCCTGTCTTGAGCATAAATCTTGGATTTAAGCAAGCACATGACACAATTTCCCCTGCAACCACAGGAGATGGAACACCTGTCCCTACACAATAGACAATAATAATAATAATAATAATAATCATTTTATTTACTGGCGCCTTTCTAAAACCCAAGGACACCTTACAATGCATAGAATCACAAAAAAAATACAAAACACATAATCGGAATAAATTAAATATAAAAACACCACAGTACACAAATCAAGGACAGAATTCAATTTCAAGAGCACCAAAAGAAAATAAGAAACACAATTTGAGGAGAGAGCAGCGGCGACCAATTCGCGCCAGCGTCCACTCTCCCCTCCGACCGCCATCTTGTACACGGACTAACAGGCACAGCACACAAAATCATCCCCCCACAATGACCACCACTGTGGGGGAAGGCACAATGTCCAGTCCCCAACCCAGTTCTCCCCAGAGTCAGGCCCATCGAGGCCACCACAGTTGCCTCTACAGAGGCCCAATGTTCCTGGCCGTCGGGAGAGTCCTCGCAGCGGCTGGAACGGCCGGTTTACCAGCGGAGTTGATGGCACCTGAAGCCGACAGGGCCGCGCCGATTTGGAGCCACGAGGCTCCCGATGTTGGAGTCGGCGCCGCCGCCCGCGGCTGGTCGCTCCGCAGTCCCGCAGCCCGGAGGTGTTGAAGTCGGCGGTCAGCGCATGCCGGAGCTCCAGCGCGTCGATCCAGCGCGGCGACCCAGGCAGGGCATCGCCCGCTACGCTCCCCGATATCGCTCCAGCGCTGTGCCGCCACCGAAGCTGAAGGTGCTGTGCGGTCCCCGTCAGGAAACGGCGCTCCATGCCCGCTGGTAGGCCACGAGGACGGGTCGACGAGGCAGCCTGGAGAAAAAGCTGCCTCACCGACCAGGTAGGGACCTAGAAATAGTTTCACCCTTACCACCCCACATTAAAAGTCAAAACCCCCCAAACAAACAAAGAAACAATAGACAATAGGTACAGGAGTAGGCCATTCCTGCCCTCCCTATATCGCCTGACAACGCTCTCTTTAAGAGCCCTATCTAGCTCTCTCTTGAAAGTATCCAGAGAATCGGCCTCCACCGCCCGCTGAGGCATAGAATTCCACAGACTCACAACTCACTGTGAGAAAAAGTGTTTCCCCATCTCCGTTCGAAATGGCTTACCCCTCATTCTTAAACTGTGGCCCCTGGATCTGGACTCCCCCAACATCGGGAACATGTTTCCTGCCTCTAGCGTGTCGAAACCCTTAACAATCTTATATGTTTCAATAAGATCCCCTCTCATCTTTCTAAACTCCAGAGTGCACAAGCCCAGCTGCTCCATTCTCTCAGCACATGACAGTCCCACCATCCCAGGAATTAACCTTGTAAACCTATGCTGCACTCCCTCAATAGCAAGAATGTCCTTCCTCAAATTAGGGGACTAAAACTGTACACAATACTCTAGATGTTGTCTGACTAGGGCCCTGTACAACTGCAGAAGGACATCTTTGCTCCTATACTCAACTCCTCCTGTTATGAAGGCCAACATGCCATTCGCTTTCTTCACTGCCTGCTGTACCTGCATGCTTACTTTCACAGACTGATGAACAAGGACCCCCAGATCCCTTTGTACTTACCCTTTTCCCAACTCGACACCAATTAGATAGTAATCTGCCTTCCTATTTTTGATACCAAGTCACCTTGCATTCTCATAGCATCATCCTCACAGTTCACACTGCCACCCAGCTTTGTGTCATCTGCAAGTTTGCTAATGTTACTTTGAATTCCTTCATCCAAATCTTTGATGTATATTGGAAATAGCTGTGGTCCCAGCACCAAGCCTTCCGGTACCCCAGTAGTCACCGTTAATCCCTACTCTTTGTTTCCTGTCTGCCAACCAATTTTCTATCCATGTCAGCACTCTACCCCCAATACCATGTGCCCTAATTTTGCCCACTAATCTCCTATGTGGGATAATATCAAATGCTTTCTGAAATTCCAGGTACACTACATCCTCTGGCTGTCCATTGTCCATTTTCCAAATTAAATCCTCAAAAAATTCCAGAAGATTAGTCAAGCATGATTTCCCCTTCGTAAATCCAAGCTGACTCGGACCGATCCTGTTACTGCTATCGAAATGTGCCGCTATTTCATCTTTCATAATTGACCAGCGTCTTCCCCACCACCGATGTCAGGCTAACTGGTCAGGCTAACTGTTTTCTCTCTCCCGCCTTAAAAAGTGGAATAACATTAGCTACCCTCCAATCCAGAGGAACTGATCCTGAATCTATAGAACATTGGAAAATGATCACCAATGCGTCCACGATTTCTAGACCCATTTCCTTAAGTAACCTGGGATACAGACCAGCAGGCCCTGGGGATCTATCAGCCTTCAGACCCATCGGTCTACCCAACACAATTTCCTGCCTAATGTGGATTTCCTTCAGTTCCTCCGTCACCCCAGATCCTTTCGCCACTAGTAAATTAGGAAGATCGTTTGTGTCCTCCTTAGTGAAGACGGATCCAAAGTTCCTATTCAACCCATCTGCCATTTCCTTGTTCCCCATAATAAATTCACCCTTTTCAGTCAAGAAGGGTCCAACTTTGGTCTTAACTACATTTTTCCACTTCACAAACCTAAAGAAGCTTTTACTATCCTCCTTTATATTCTTGGCTAGCTTACCTTCGTACCTCATCTTTTCTCCACGTATTGTCTTTTTAGTTATCTTCTTCTAAACATTACCCAATCCTCTTGCTTCCCGCCTATCTTTGCTACGTTGTACTTCTTCTCTTTTATTTTTATACTGTCCCTGACGTCCCTTGTCAGCCACTGTCGCCTCTCACTCCCCTTGGAATCTTTCTTCCTCTTTGGAATGAACTGATCCTGTACCTTCTGTATTATTCCTAGAAATACCTGCCATTGTTGTTCCCCTCCATGATATCATTCCAGTCAACTTTGGCCAGCTCCTCCCTCATGGCTCCATAGTGCCCTTTACTCAACTGTAACACTGACACCTCCAATTTACCTGTCTCCCTCTCCAATTGTAGATTAAACTTGACAATATTATGGTCACTACCTCCTAATGGCTCCTTCACCTCAAGTTCCTTTATCAAATCTGGTTCATTACATAACACTAAATCCAGAATTGCCTTCTCCAACCTAAACCAACCTGATCTCCCGGTTGCAGGACACTTTAATTCTCCTTCCCATTCCCACACAGATCTTTCTGTCTTCAGTCTCCTCCATTGTCAGAGTGAGTGAAGCTAAACACAAATTGGAGGAACAGCATTTCATATTTTTCTTGGCAGCTTACAGCCCAGTGATGCGAATCTTGATTTATCCCACATCAGGTAGCCCCGGCATTCCCTCTCTCTCTGTATCCCTCCCCCACCAAAGTTGTACCAGCTTCTCGTTTTCACCCTACAAACAGCTTACAATGGCCTGTTTCCTTTATCATTGTCACTTTTTTACATATCTTTCATTCATTGTACTTTTAAACAAATTTTACATCACCGTCTATATCTCTTGTTTCCCTTATCCCTAACCAGTCTGAAGAAAGGTCTCAACCCGAAACGTCACCCATTCCTTCTCTCCAGAGATGCTTCCACTCCCGCTGAGTTACTCCAGCTTTTTGTGTCTATCTTCAGTTTAAACAGCATCTGTAGTTCCTTCTTTTTATTTTTATTTTTTAATTTTGTTTAAAATTTGAAGTAAGTACAATTGTATACAATCATATTTTCATAATGCATATTATGTACGGCTTCTTATTTTTATAATAAAGGAGAAAAAGAAAAAGAAGTTAGATAATGAAAAATAGAAAAATGTGAGATATATAGTGTGTGAAAAAGAAAATAGAGAGTGAAAGAAGAAAGTTAAGAAATAGAAAATAGGACAAAGAAAATAAAAGAAGAAAAAGAAAGAAAAAGAAAAAAAAAAGAAGGAGATCTTATTTATAATCTTGACCATCCCTCGCCCAGTCACGAGTTAGCTTTTACAATTGTGTTGCACCATATGATTCCAAAAAGACGACAAATGGAGACCAACTCGTTGTGAATTGGTCAAATTTATCTATTAGGCGGAATCGCATTTCCTCAAGATGTGCGGTGTCCAACATACTTGCAATCCACATTTTGAGCGTTGGTATTGGTGTATTTTTCCAAAATTTAAATATTAATTTTTTAGCTATTATTAAACCATAATTTAAAAATAATTTTTGAGATGGATTCAATTTATTCCCATCTTCCATTACCCCAAATATAATCAATTCATTATTAGGTTCCATTTTTATCTTAAATAATTTTGTGAATATTTCAAAAATATCACACCAAAATCTATGAAGTTTTATACAGGAAACAAAAGAGTGTGTTATAGTTGCATCTTGGGTTAAACATTTATCGCAAGTGGGGGATATATTTGGGTAAAATTTATTTAATCTTATTTTTGAGTAATACAATCTATGTAAAATTTTAAATTGAATTAGATTATGTCTTGCATTAATCGAACATTTGTGAATATATGTCAAATACTTTTCCCATGTAACCTTCGTAATTTGTATCGTTAATTCCCGTATGTTCCTTCTTACACAACAAACAACCTGTTAGTCTGTTTTGGTTACGCTGGTACTTAAGTTATTTAGAAACTCCTGCTCCATAATGAATCATTTTTTAAAGAATATTTACACACAGAGAATTCATGGCCTAGTGCTTTGCACAGAGTGAAAGGATTTCCATCAACCTTGAAGGGTAAAAACACAGCGATTATCCCATCGATCTCCGAATGTTGTACCTAGGGTGTTACTTTCAGAAATCCTAGACATCGCACAACAGGGATATGAAACCAGGGTGGACATACACAATTTTAATCTTGTATTTTAAACAGATGGGCTGAAAGGCCTGTTTCCTTGCTGTATAACATATGATTCCATTTCCCACATAGGGTTGCCAACTGTCCCGTATTAGCCGGGACATCCCTGATTTTGGGCTAAATTGGTTTGTCCCATAAGGGACCACCCTTGTCCCATATTTGACTGCCACTACTCGGGTCGAGGGGACTGTCAGTTTGGAGCGCCGCGTCCAGCCCCGCGTCACCCAGGCCAAAGTAGTGCAGCCCCTGTAGTGCAGCAGCAGCGCCTCGCCCGTGGCCCCGTCGGTCTGCAGCCCGGCCAGCTGACCGACCTTCGGACCTTCGCTTACCGCTGACACCACCACCCCTCCCTCTCATGGCCGATCATCGGTTCATGAGTTGGATAGGGTGCCGGACTTTGCGCGCAATGTAGTTTGGGCTAAAATTCCTCAGCTGGCCCGCCGGCTGGGCTTTGTGTGCAGTCCAGCACCTGGGCCAACTTATCGTTCACCAAACCACGGCCGAGTCGGTCAACGAATTGCCCTAGGGAATTTGTCCCGTATTTTGACTTTCTGTCCTTTATTTGAGTGTGGGAAAGTAGGCAACCCTGTTCCCACAGGTAATTGCACTCTGCCTCAACTAGAAAGCTTCCGAACGTCGGACAAGTATCTGCACCTAGTTCTTCCCCATAAATGAGAGGAATAGATCGAGTAAATGAACAGAGTCTCTTGCCCAGAGTAGGGGAATCGAGGACCAGAGGACATAGGTTTAAAGTGAAGGGGATAAGATTTAACATGAATCTGAGGGGTAGCCTTTTCACACAGAGGGTGGTTGGTGTAAGGAACAAGCTGCCAGAGGAGATAGTTGAGGCTGGGACTATCCCAACATTTAAGAAACCTTAAGACTGGTACATGCTTAGGATAGTTTGGGAGGGCTATGGGCCAAATGCCGGCAGGTGGGACGAGTGTAACTGGGACAGGTTGGCCGGCGTGGGCATGTTGGGCCAAAGGGACTGTTTCCATGCTGTATAATGAAATGCAAAAAGCGATTTTGATTTGACTGCCCACAAATTTCTCTGTTGATTTTTCTCAGTTCAGTTCAGTTTAGTTTATTGTCACGTGTACCAAGGTACAGTGAACAGGTTTTCGTCACGTGCTATCCAGTCAACAGAAAGACAAGACATCATTACAATCGAGCTATTTACAAGGTACAGATACATAATAAGGGAATAATGTTTAGTGCAAGGTAAAGCAAGCAAAGTCCGACCAAGGATAGTCCGAGGGTCACCAATAAGCTAGATACAAACAGCACTGCTCTCTGGTTGTGCAGTTGAGCAATTCCTAGCCCAAGTGATGCTGAGAGAATATGACTGCATTATTTTGTGAATCATAGATTGACACTGGATGATACTGGAGTAACTCAGAATCAGAATGCTTTATTGTCATTGCATGTGTCACATACAACGAGATTACTGTGTCTCTTCATTTAAAAGAATTCAAACATTCACATACTCAAACTTTTTACACCCTCCCTCCCCAAACCCACCCATGGATTCACATTTACAGAAATTAACACTGTCTCCCACCCCCTCCTCCCTCCTTCCCCATAACCCTCTCCCGAGACAGAGTTCAGTTCCAAGATTGCTGATGGGTAAAAGCTGTTCTTGAGTCTGGCAGTGGGTGACTTTAGCGACCTGTACATTTTTCCTGAGGGCAGCAGTGTGAAAAGGTGGTGACAAGGATGTGTAATGTCTTTCACGATATTACAGGTCCTGCTGCGGCATCTGGAGTGGTAAATGTCCTCCAGAGGGGGCAGGGGGAGTCCAATGATACCCTGGGCAGTTTTTATCACCCTCTGTAGAGCTGCTCTGTCAGCTGCTGAACAGTTCCCAAACCAGGCAGTTATGCAGTAAGTCAGTATGCTTTCTACCGAACAGCGGTTGAAAGACTCCAGCAGTTTAGCAGACAGATGGGCCTTCCTCAGTGTTCTGAGAAATTAAAGTCTCTGTTGCGCCTTTTTTTTACAACTACAGCAGAGTTCACAGACCATTTAAGATCCTCACTGATGTTGATCTCCAGAAATTTAAAACTAGGCACCCTCTCCACCTCCTCGCCCCCTATCTCCAGTGGCCTGAGCTCCGCTCTATGTTGCCTGAAATCAGTGATGATCTCCTTTGTCTTTTTAGTGTTCAGAGATTGTTGTGAGCATACCACTCAGAAAGTTTGTGCACCTCCTCTCTATAGGCGTCCTCGTTCCCATTTGACATGAGCCCCACCACGGTTGTATCGTCCGCAAATTTTATGATCCTATTTGCGCGGTGATGGGGCAAGCAGTCATGTGTGTATAGGGCGTAGAGGAGCGGACTGAGCACACAGCCCTGCGGTGCTCCTGTGCTGAGGGTCAGGGATGTCGAGGTGTAGGGTCCAAGTCTCACCGTCTGTGGGCGTTCACTGAGAAAGTCCAATATCCACCGACACAGTTGACTGCTGAGGCCAAGGTCTAGCATTTTTGTGATCAGCTTGCTGGGTATGATTGTATTAAATGCTGAGCTGTAATCAACAAAAAGCATCCTGACATATGACCCCTTCTCCTCTAGGTGTTGTCGTGCAGCATGGAGGCCTGTGTTTATGGCATCCTCTGTAGATCTATTAGCCCTATATGCATACTGGTGTGGTTCGAGTGAGGGGTGGAGAGATAATTTAAGGTGACCTAGGACCAGCCTTTCAAAGCACTTGGAGACTACAGATGTAAGAGCAACGGGCCTGTAGTCATTGAGGGAGTTGATGTTTGTCTGCTTGGGCACCGGGATGGTAGTGGTGGTTTTCAGGCACGTTGGCACGGAAGAGTGTGCTAGGGAAAGGTTAAAAATGTCTGTGAATACCACAGCGAGCTGGTGAGCACAGTCCCGGAGCACCCTGCCTGGGATCTCATCCGGGCCAGCAGCCTTACTAGCATTCACAGTTCTCAGGGCCCGCTTTACCTCCTCTAACTGGAGGGTAAGTGGCTGGTCAGCAGGGTCCAGTTGGAGAGAGGTTCTTTCATTCGGACCTCTCTCGAAACGGACAAAAAAGTGGTTGAGCTCCTCTGCCAGCGATGTATTTGCAGCTGTCGATGTATTTGCAACTCATCTTTGGATAGAAGGAATGGGTGACGTTTCGGGTCGAGACCCATCTTCAGACACTCTGTACATATTGTACAAACTTGTGAGCATCAGCAAGAGTTCTCCTTCAATAAATTACAGTGTAACTTTCAAAGCCCAACCCAAGAGCTGTTCTTCCCTGGTCTATGCAAACTTCAGGGCAATGCCAGACAAATAACTGGCATATCTCATTCAGTTTACACAATTTCCGAATTGTAGATAAGAAGTTTATTTTGCCAGCATGTTTACAGTTCCAAACAAAAAAAAAATTAATGCTTTGAATGGTCAAAAACAAATGAAGGGTCCCATACCTGAAATGTTAATGTTTCTCCTTCCACAGATGCTGCTTGACCTGCTGAGAGAGTTTCCAGCATTTTGTTTCGTGTTTTGCAGCATCTGCGCGCTTGGTTTTCCCAAGGGGCTCTCACCTGCATTTCTACCCTTGACATCTGCCAAACTTGACAATGAGTTGTAGAGGGATATTCAAAACTATTGGAAGTTGGTGAGTGGAGGTGGGCGACTTGTGTCGGAAGGAACTGCAGATGCTGGTTTACACCGAAGTTAGACACGAAAAGCTGGAGTAACTCAACGGGTCAGGCAGCATCTCTGGAGAAAAAGGAATAGGTGACACTTCGGGTCGAGACCCTTCTTCAGGCGACTTGCTTTTTTCACACAATGAGGTTGGTTGAGGCGGGGACTATCCCAACATTTAAGAAACAGTTAGACAGGTACTTGGATAGGACAGCTTTAGTGGGATACGGACCAAACGCAGGCAGGTGGGACCAATGTAGACGAGGCATGTTGGTGGGAGTGGGCAAGTTGGGCTGAAGGGTCTGTTCCCATACTGTACAACTCTATGATGTAGCAAATATGCATACATATTATATACCCTCACATTGACACCTTAATATGGGCCAGAGAACAACATGGCCATTTTACTGTTAGTAAGGTGGATGAACAACACAAGAGCATTGGGAACAATACTGAGCTTCCCACCAAAACACACAGCTACCCAATGTCTTCAGCATCTGGGGAATGGGTCCGGACCCGAAACGTCAACCATTCCTTCTCTCCAGAGATGCTGCCTGTCCCGCTGAGTTACTCCAGCATTTTGTGTCTACCTAATGTCACACTTACATCAAAAATACACCGTTAAGGAATGTACGTTTCGATCCTGCTAAAGTTGGGGGTCTTCAATCTAGTGTGGGATGCATTCCAAATCTAGAGCCTGGTAGCTCATACACAAACAAAGATACCATAACTGAAAAGAGGGCAGGATCATAATTGCAATCAAACACCGTGTTGCATATTGAAAACTTGTTAAATTAGCAATAATTGCATCTTGGAACTTTGATCAAAACTTTTAGGGTGGCACAGTGGTGCAGCTGGTAAAGTAGCTATCTCACAAAGCCAGAGATCGTGGTTTGACCCTGGCCTCTGGCGCTGTTTGTGTGGAGTTTGCACAATGCCTTGTACAATGTTAAAATTGTACAAGGCATTGGTGAGGCCAATTCTGGAGTATGGAGTACAATTTTGGTCGCCTAATTATAGGAAGGATGTCAACAAAATAGAGAGAGTACAGAGGAGATTTACTAGAATGTTGCCTGGGTTTCAGCAACTAAAGGCTCTGTCTTACCTGTTTGCGGTCATCGGCGGTGAAGCGCGGCGTCGCCGGTAGCGAGGACCGCGCGGCAACGGCGAGAGCGTCGAGCCTATCCACCGGAGCGCCGCACGGATGTTGCGCGGGGGCCGAGTTAATTCAAACACGGCGGGTCCCACGTGCTTGCGGTAAGTAAAAAAAAGGGCGGGCCGACTGCGATGACGTCGGCCCGCCGCACGTGACTCACCCGCGGCGGCTGTGGCGGCGGCCATCCTGATCGCGGCGCTGTAGCGGTGGCTGTGCCTGCGGCCGTGCAGCACACGTGCCTCACTGGCGGCGGCACGTGCCTCACTGGCGGAGGCTGTGGCAGAGGAGGTTTGACGCACGGCGCTCGAGCCACACTGGCGGCGGCCCGTGCGAGCGGCCGTGCCGCACTTGTGCATCACTGGTGGAGGTTGTGCGGTGAGTATTTAGTTTTGGACATTGTCGATTTTATTTTAGCACCGCGCGGTGTTGGGAACACCGCCGCACGGCCCGGGAATTGTACTTTCTCACGAGTGCGCTGTCTATGGCGGCAGATTCCTCCCGTTGCGCCGCCATAGACCGCAGACTCGTGAGACAGGCCTTTAAGTTACAGAGAAAGGTTGAACAAGTTAGGTATTTATTCTTTGGAGCGCAGAAGGTTAAGAGGGGACTTGATAGAGGTCTTTAAAATTATGAGCGGGTTAGACCGAGTGGACATGGATAAGCTTTTCCCATTGAGAGTAGGGAAGATTCAAACAAGGGGACATGACTTGAGAATTAAGGGACAGAAGTTTAGGGGGAACATTAGGGGGAACTTCTTTACTCAGAGAGTGGTAGCTGTGTGGAATGAGCTTCCAGTGGAAGTGGTGGAGGCAGGTTCGATGTTATCCTTTAAAAATAGATTGGATGGGTATATGGACGGGAAAGGAATGGAGGGTTATGGTCTGAGTGCAGGTAGATGGGACTAGGGGTAGTATTTATTTTTAATTTAAAAAAAAAAAAAATTAAAAAAAAAAAATAAAAAAAAAATGTTCGGCACGGACTTGAAGGGCCGAGATGGCCTGTTTCCGTGCTGTTATGGTTATATGGTTATATGGTTATATGGAAATGGATTACAGAGGTCATGGGGAGAACGTACAAACTCCGCACAGACAGCACCCGTAGTCAGGATCGAACCCGGGACTCTTGCACTATAAGGCAGCAACTCTACCGCTGTGCCACCGTGCTGCCCATTTAAAGGCCTCTAAAACGCCACTTATCTGCCTTCACCACCAGTTCTGGCAGTGCTTTCCAGGCACCCACAAACTTGGGTCTAAAAAAAGCTAGCTCTGAACATCTTTAAATTATGCCCTTCTCTCCTTAAAGCTACGTCCTGTGGTCTTTGACATTTCCATACTGAGTAAAGGTGGCTAGAATATTTTGATTCAAAAGGTGACAGTGATTTCCTGCTATTGCAATAGATATCAGATTGTACATTTACACACTTCCAGCTTAAGGAAGCTTTTAGATTTATAATATAGAACATGCCGAACAGTGCAGGACAAGAACAGACCTTTCGGCCCACAATGTCCATGCCAAACACGATAGCAAGACCATTATCTATATAATTAAAAGTCTCATCTTGACCACTTCCATCTATCTGCGCTGTATATTGATTTTAGAAAAAAAACGCTACCGTATATTGCTATGATTTTTTTGCCACATAGTCCTCCTCTGCTGATTAGGCCCCAGGGATTTTTCCCATCGATGAAAAGGAAAAGAGTTATGAGTGTTTAAAAAACCTTGAGATGCTCTCGCCTGTCAATCGCTGCGATGAAGGTAACGACCCTTCTGGGGAGGTACGATAAAATCCCGGATGCGTGGACATGCGTCACTCAGCAAGATTGTGAGGGAGATGCCACGACTACCATTCTAAGCTGGGAATCAAGTGAACTGCAATGTACTTGCAATAAATGGTTTGTTAGCCCTTAATGGAAATGAAATGAGTTGTTTGGCCTGCCCTGTGCTTGAAACTGCAATGGCACTGGAAATGAAATGAAAATGTAATCAGCTGTTTGGCTTGCCGTGCCCTGTCCTTAAATCTGCAATGGCAGTGGAAGTGAAACGAAAATGCAATCAGCTCTTTGGCTTGGCCTGCCCTGTCCATGAAACTGCAATGGCAGTGGAAGTGAAATGAAAATGCAATCAGCTGTTTGGCTTGGCCTGCCTGTCCTTGAAACTGCAATGGCAATGGAAGTTAAATGAAATGCAATCAGCTGTTTGGCTTGGCCTGCCCTGTCCTTGAAACTGCAATGGCAGTGGAAGTGAAATGAAAATGCAATCAGCTGTTTGGCTTGGACTGCCCTGTCCTTGAAACTGCAATGGCATTGGAAGTGAAATGAAAATGCAATCAGCTGTTTGGCTTAGCCTGCCCTGTCCTTGAAACTGCAATGGCAATGGAAGTGAAATGAAAATGCAATCAGCTGTTTGGCTTGGCCTGCCCTGTCCTTGAAACTGCAATGGCAATGGTAGTGAAATGAAAATGCAATTAGCTGTTGACTTGGCCTGCACTGTCTTTGAAACTGCAATGGCAGTGGAAGTGAAATGAAAATGCAATCAGCTGTTTGGCTTTGCTTGCCCTGATTTTGAAACTGCAATGGCAGTGGAAGTGAAATGAAAATGCAATCAGCTGTTTGGCTTGGTCTGCCCTGTCCTTGAAACTGCAATGGCAATGGAAGTGAAATGAAAATGCAATGAGCTTTTTGGCTTAGCCTGCCCTGTCCTTGAAACTGCAATGGCAGTGGAAGAGAAATGAAAATGCAATCAGCTGCTTGCCTTGGCCTGCCCTGTCCTTGAAACTGCAATGGCAATGGAAGTTAAATGAAAATGCAATCAGCAGTTTGGCTTGGCCTGCCCTGCCCTTGAATCCGCAATGGCAATGGAAGTGAAATGAAAATGCAATCAGCTGTTTGGCTTGGCCTGCCCTGTCCTTGAAACTGCAATGGCAGTGGAAGTGAAATTAAAATGCAATCAGCTATTTGGCTTGGCTTGCCCTGTCCTTGAAACTGCAATGGCAATGGAAGTTAAATGAAAATGCAATTAGCTGTTTGGCTTGGCCTGCCCTGTCCTTGAAACTGCAATGGCAGTGGAAGTGAAATGAAAATGCAATCAGCTGTTTGGCTTGGCCTGCTCTGTCCTTGAAACTGCAATGGCAGTGGAAGTGAAATGAAAATACAATCAGCTGTTTGCCTTGGCCACAGACACTCTGGACCCATGATCCTCGTGGTCTTTGCAGCTTTTGCATAAGATGTCAAGCAGGCTTTACAAAAACAGAAATCCTTGATTTTGTCAGGCACCCAAAATGCCCAATATTACCATGTGTAGGATGGGAAACTGGGTTAACTTAGGATTGGTGGACAGGTGATTATTGGCCTGTGCTGACCAAGAGTTGAAGGGTCTGCTTCCACACTGTATCTTTAAATCAAATTAAACCTCTCACTCATTTAAACTGCAGCAAAAATAAGTCCAATTCACTAAATCTTTCCTCAAAAGACAGCTCTGTCATTCCATGAGACCAGAGGTGAAGATGGAAAAGTAAGTACAGTGTAGCAACACCATATGTAGCAAAGTGTATAATCTTGGAATCTAGGAATCTTGGGAACTTTATTGTCATTCAATAGAAATGTCATTCGCCAGAAACCCCAAAATGTTTGTCAGTGGCCTTTCAACTCCTCCGATGAATCACTGGCTTCCTGAACGTGGAACTGAAGTAATCCAGAGGTCGATTTCAACCCCTGAATTTAAAAAGGTCACCGCAAAGTCTAATTGGTTCTGAAGCTGGGAGCAAAACACAAAGTGACTGAATGAAAGATATACATTTCAAACCTATGCCTTATACTCCAACACAGCTGGCTGGAGGAGTCAGCAAGAATTTAGATGAACTGAGGGAAAAACAATTATTACATGACAAGATTAAAATAACTGCAGAGATTAAGAGCAATGACAAACCATTATGTGTGAACTTTTATGGCTTTCTCTCACAAATACATGTTAACCTTTCACTTTCCTATCTATATTTTCTTCAACAAATTAATTATGGATTTCTCTCACAAATACATGTTAAGTTTCTTTTTTGTTTCCATAATATTTTCTTCAACTAATTAACATGTCAATATACATTTGATATATTCCTTACCAGTCAATAATGTTGTTGTAAGCAATAATGCTGTTCTTTAAATATGGCTGGTGATTGATGCTACTTCCAAACGCATATTTAAAATGGCCGTCACTTAAACGGTATGATCCTCTCCTGGATGTTCGGATGTCCTTCGGGTGATTTTGGGGGACGTAGGATAATTTTTTCCAATTAAAACAGAATATGCTAGAAAACAGTACTGACTCTGCAAAGGGAAACATAGTTAAAGTGGAGGATTTTTCACATTCACTTTTAACCATTCTAATCGTTTAATAGAAACATAGAAATATAGAAAATAGGTGCAGGAGGAGATCATTCGGCCCTTCGAGCCAGCAGCGCCATTCATTGTGATCATGGCTGATCATTCCCAATGAATAACCCGTGCCTTCAAATAATTTCAGGAGATGGTCCAGTGATTTTGTTTTCTCAAATCCCTTTGAGGGCAGCTGGTAGAGTGAATGCAAAAGTGGGATGGCAAATGTGAACGGGTGATCAGTGGTCGGTGTGGACTCGGTAGGCGAAGGGCCAGTTTCCATGTTGTACCTTTATTAAATGAATATGTTATTGAGTTTTCTTCACATTATTTACTTAGTATTTGGTTGTGTTAGTTGGGCTAATATTATGTTTTGTTAGTTGGGCTAGTATTATGTTGTGTTAGTTGGGCTAGTATTATGTTGTGTTAGTTGGGCTAGTATTATGTTGTGTTAGTTGGGCTAGTATTATGTTGTGTTGGTTGGGCTAGTATATGTTGTGTTAGTTGGGCTAGTATTATGTTGTGTTAGTTGTGATAGTCCTGTAATCTTCCCAAAGCCGTATTTACTTTAATTTAGTTTATTATCATTTGTACCGAGGTACGGTGAAATGTTTTCAATTCCCTGCTATCCAGTCAGTGAAAAGACTATCAATTTTACATCGACAACTAAAGATACAGAACTGAAACTTGTAGGCTGCTAGTGTTCTCTCTGAGCTATGAAACCCTGTCCCCAACTTGCACGGAAACAAGCTATGTATCTGAAAAGACAGGACCCAGAGTGGCAGCATGCATCGTGGGCAGGTCTTAACAACCCTACTCACAAATCAGATAAAATAAAACTCTGATTTACACTTGAGATACAGTGCGGAAACAGGTCCTTCAGTCCACTGAGTTAGCGCCGACCAGCATTTAACTCCTTACACTAGCACTATCCTACACACTAGGGACAATTTACAATTTTTACCGAAGCCAATTAACCTAGAAACCTGTATGTCTTTGGAACTCTGGAGGAAACCAGAACACCCGGAGAAAACCCACACAGTCACGGGGAGAACATACAAACTTCTACAGACGGCACCTGTAGTCAGTATTGAACCCAGGTCTTTGACGTTATAAGACAGCAGCTCTACCACTGTGCCGCTCTAATATCTGATAACTAGCAAGACAGCGCTCCAGCTTTTCTTGTTGTCAAGGACATGGAAAGATTTTGATTTCCCTGACATTTAGAAGCATTCAAAAATAAATTATACAAAACATTTTTAAATATATACTAATTCCTTGATGTATGAAAGCTCACTACAAATTCAACCTGAAATGCCTTTGGCTCTTTGGGTTACAAGTCTTCAATATGCCATGTTATCTTTCGTTATATCAAATGGCATGTATAAAATACGCTGTACCAAAATGGTAACAAGCATTTTACTATGGATCACAGCACTCTTGGCATTCTCCCACTCCATTGTGTTGTCAAAGGGATTACTCAGCTCTGTAAGTCACTGAATTATTACCATGTATATTGTAGACACAAAATGCTGGAGTAAATCAGCAGGACAGGCAGTATCTCTGGAGAGAAGGAATGGGCGACATTTCGGGTCGAGACCCTTCTTCAGACTGATGTCAGGGGAGCGAGTGATACAGAGATAGTATGTAGTCGGAGACAGTAAGACTGGTGGAAGAACTGCGAAGGGGAAGGAGATGGAGAGAGAGGGAAAGCAAGGGCTATTTGAAGTTAGAGGACTCAATGTTCATACCGTTTGGGTGTAAGCTGCCCAAGCGAAATATGAGGTGCTGTTCCTCCAATTTGTGCTGGGCCTCATTCTAACAATGGAGGAGGCCCAGGCCAGAAAGGTCAGATTGGGAATGGGAGGGGGAGTTAAAGTGTTGAGCAACCGGGAGATCAGGTAGGTTAAGGCGGACTGAGCGGAGGTGTTCAGCGAAACAATCGTCGAGGCTGCGCTTGGTCTCACCGATGTACAGAAGTTGACACCAGGAACAGCTTTCTTACACACCACGCCTATTGGGTTCCCCTCATAATAGCTTCAAAAGCCCCAGCAGTTCCAAAGAAGTCACTTTCACCAAGAAATCGCAGCAATAAACATGCTGGAAGTAATTAACAAAAGTAAATAGGTGGACATTAGTTGTAGAGATACAGCATGGAAACAAGCCCTTCAACCCACTGTGTTCACACCAACCATCGATCACCCGTTCACACTAGTTCCATGTTATCCGACTTTCTCATCCACTCCCTACACACTGAAGGATATTTACAGAGGGCCAAATAACCTACAAACCTGCACGTCTTAGGGATGTGGGAGGAAACTGGAACTCTCGGTGGAAACCCACAGGGTGATTGTGCAAACTACACACAGATAGCATCTGAGGTCAGGATCAAACCCGGGTCTCTTGTGCTGAGGCCAGAGCTATTCATTACATCTTGCAGTATCATCAGTGCAAGCTTGCCTTAACAGCACTGAGAAAAGAAAACTTAATATAAATAACAGTTACCATTTCAGTGATTCAAATTGAAGATGACCAAAGACCAAATATTTAGAGTATTGTGTTCAGTTCTGGGCAGCATGTTAGCGATGAAGAGGTGGGGCCTCGTGGACAGCGCCTCCTGCGAGTGTGGGGACCCAACACAGACAGTGGAACACATAGTCACCAGTTGCCCAAAACACCGGCCACCGAATGGTGAACGAGGTCTGATTGACCTGGACGATGACACGTTGGCCTGGCTCGCCTCAACGGAGCTGCAGGTCTAAAAGACACACAACAGAAGAAGAAGAATGCACCATGTTATAGGAAAGGGTACAGAGAGATTTTACAAGAATGTTGCCAGGACTCAAGGGTCTAAGCTATAGGGAGAGGTTGAGTAGTTCGGGACTCTATTCCCTGAAGCGCAGGAGGATGAGGGGTGATCTTATAGAGGTGTATAAATCATGAGAGGAATGGATCGGGTAGATGCACAGAGTCTCTTGCCCAGAGTCGGGGAATCGAGGACCAGAGGACATAGGTTTACGGTGAAGGGGAACAGATTTTATATAAATCTGAGGGGTAACTTTTTCAAACAAAGGGTTGTGGGTACGTATGGAACAAGTTGCCGGAGGAGGTATTTGAGGTTTAAGAAGCAGTTAGAGAGGTACATGGATAGGACAGTTTTGGAGGGATATGGACCGAACACAGGCATGTGGGCCTAGTGTAGGTGGGACATGTTGGCCGGTGTGGCCAAATTAGGCCAGTTTCCACACTGTATCACTCCGTGACTGTGCGACTATAAGTTGTAACTGAAGGAGTCTGCAAGGCTCATTAGAATTATTGGAAAAGGGAGATTAGAACAAGGGTAGGATCTCTAAAATCATATGGCCATAAGTGATAGGAGTAGAAGTAGGCCATTTGGCCCATCATGGCTGATCTATCTCTCCCTCCAACCCCATACTCCTGCCTTCTCCCCATAACCTCTAACACCTGTACTAATCAAGAATATATCTATCTCTGCCTTAAACATAGCCACTGATTTGGCAAAGAATTCCACAGATTCACCACCCTCTGACTAAAGAAATTTCCACATTAAAATAACATCCTTTAATTCTGAGGCTATGACCTCTAGTCCTAGACTCTCCCACTCATGGAAACATTCTCTCCGCATCCACTCGATCCAAGCCTTTCACTATATATGTTTCAATGAGGTTGCCCCTTATTCTTGTAATCTGAAATCAAAGTGGTTAACAGTGAGCTGATGAGTTATCGGGATCATGTACAAGTTAGGATGACGATAATAGATTAACTTAGAGGGTAGAAGTCAGAGTTTATTCCAAAACATTGCTGGAGTAACTCAGTAGGACAGGCAGCATCTCTGGAGAAAATGAATAGGTGACATTTCAGGTCGAGACTTTTCTTCAGACCCGAAACGTCACTTCCCCCTGTTCTCCAGAGAAGCTGCCTGACCCGCTGATTTACTCCAGCACCTTGTGTCTAGTTTTGTAAACCAGCATCTGCAGTTCCTTGTGTTTCCATTTATCCAGAAACATTTTGGAATACCAGGTCTAAGTGTTACAAAGAGGTAGCAGATGAGATGAGTTGAGATGGAGTGAGGCAAGTGATGGAGAGATAAATGTCGGTAATGATGACAGGGATATACGGTTCAAAGCCCAAGTTCAGTTTAACCAGCACCTTCAGTTCCTTCCGACAAATTCAGTTTAACCAGGGTAACAACATCCCCAACAGTCAGGTTAACTGTCAAATGGTTACCAGAGAGAAGGATGGAATTGGTGACAATTTAAAAGAAACTGCGGCAGCGAACTAAAGTCATAACTTTGGTCTTCCCAGCACCCAGGTGCAGAAAACGTAGATTTAGTTTAGAGATACAACACATAAACAGGCCAATTTGCCCACCAAGTCCGTGTTGACCAGCAATCACCCCATACACGAACACTATCCTGCACACTAGAGACAATTTACTGCAGCCAAGTTAACCTACAAACATGTACGTCTTTGGAGTGTGGGAGGAAACTGGGGCAGCAGGAGAAAACCCACATGGTCACGGGCAGAAGGTACAAACTGTACGGACAGCACCTGTGGCCAGGATCGAACCAGGGTCTCTGGAGCTGTAAGGCAGCAACTCTACTGCTGTGCCACTGTGCTGCCCAGCTTTACTGCTAGTACATGGGAGACAGATGCTGCTGCAGTATAGCAGAATGCAACTCAGGTTAAGTGAACAAGAACCAAAATATGTTTGTAATGAAACAAAACTGAACATTAATGCAGTACCTCCAATGCATGCACCACTGCCACCGCCGCATCTTCAGAAACATTATCCAACCCACATTCAAATGCTGTTACGAACATCCGGCCTTCTAATTGCCCTCGTGTGGGAAGCACCATGGTGTGAGTGCAAAACTTCACATCATCCTCCTCTTGGATATCCTTCATCACAAAGTTCTGTACCCCAGACAAAGGGTTCTGTGCTTGGAAACGATGCTGAAGGAAGATGCAAGCACTTGAGCAAAAAGCTTCATGAAATATGAAAACTATCGGATTTCTAAATTAAATGATATGTTTACACACGCATTATTTACTGAAAAGAAATGGGATCTGATCCTGGCATTAACTTGACAAAAAACGATCAAGTACAATGTTATTACAACGTTGCTATTTATAAGCAGTTCTAACATTATCTCCATTGTAAATGGACCAGGGCAATGTTTGGCTGAATGTCGCTGGATCCGGGTCACTGCCCTCATATACTGACCTGTGGAGCCCCATTCCTATTAATCTTCTGTACCCATGAATCAGGCTACAAGGTATGTGTTCATAAGGGATAGGAACAGAATTAGGTCATTCTGCCCATCATGTGTACTCCACCGTTCAATCATGGCTGATCTAACTCCCTCCTAACCTCACCTCCATAACCGCTGTCACCTGTCTAAACAAGAATCGATCTACATTTGCCTTCAAAATATCCATTGACTTGGACCTCACAGCCTCCTGTGGCAATTAATTGCACAGATTCACCACCCCCTGACTATAGCAAGATTCAGATAGTAATTCTGCTGGACCCCCTGCCCATTAACCCCATCCCATGCATCCCCTCACCTATAAACCTCCCCTCCCCTGAGCCGAGCTTGCACCCATCTCTCCCCCCCTCCATTACAACACACCTCGTCAATCCTCTAGCTTCACAATTCGCAACTCACTGATCCTTTTATTTTGCTCCTTGTACGTGTTCATCTCTGGCCTTTGTCCAACCATCTGCCCATCACTAACCTGCCTCGCCTGTGTTCACCTAGGACCTACCATGCTTTGTCCTGCCCCTCCACTCTTCTGGCTTCCTTCCTCCCACACCTACAATCAGTCTGAAAAAGAGTCCAGACCCGAAACGCCACCTCTCCATGCTCTCCATGGATGCCACCCGCCCACTGAGTTACTCCAGCACTGTCTTTTCCCTCAGGAGCCTCTGATGTTCAGAGACATTATTCATAGGTTCAAGGAGCAGGATTAACCGAGATGGAGATATGCTGGGCGACTACAATCTGCTGCTTTTATTATTTAAACTGTAAAGATTTTTATTTAGTGACCATTGTTAAATGGTAACACAATGCTGATAAAAACATAATAACACTTTCTTCCTTTGCATGCTTTTTTGCCCTCAATCATTCCTTTATAGTCATACAGCGTGGAAACAGACCCAACTTGCCCACGCCGACAACATTACATCAATATTCATCCAAGGAGTATCAGGAGCCTCTAGTTTGTTCTTTTTAATTACGTGAAACTAAAATAATTTTACCAAAACGTCTTCCAAAACGAGCTTAGCAAGTAGCCAAAAGAAGAATCATCGTCGGCTTGAGAGTAACTCACTTCAAACTTTGCTCGGGGAGGAGGGGAACTTTTTTTTGCTTTTAGGTTTACCAGGCTTCATTTCTTAAGAGTCAGTCGTAGTCTTTGCGAATGTTGTTGATAAATATATCCTCCGGGTTGCACAGGACATTTAACAGCAGCTGTCTATCAGATCAAGGCAATTTAATGTGAACAAAATGCATGGCACGTGCCACATTCCCCACGTGATTTAATAAAATGGAGGAAAGTCCCGCAACACTGCTCCTGTTAAATAGGGTGACAGGAATGAGTGGGTTAACATATGATGAGCGTTTAAAGGCACTGGGCCTCTACTCGCTGTAGTTTAGAAGGATTAAGGGGGGAACCTCATTGAAACTTACCAAATAGTGGAAAGCCTGAAATGAGTGGATGTGGAGAGGATGTTTTCACTGGTGGGAGAGTACAAGTCCAGAGGTCATAGCCTCAGAATTAAAGGACGTTCCTTTAGGAAGGAGATGAGGAGGAATTTATTTAGTCAGAGGATGGGGAATCTATAGAATTCATTGCCACAGAAGGCTGTGGAGGCTCTCTATATATATTTTTAAGGCAGACATAGATAGATTATTGATTAGGGTACAGGTGTTAGGGGTTCTGGGGAGAAGGCAGGAGAATGGGGTTAGGAGGGAGAGATGGATCAGCCATGATCGGAGTAAACTTGATGAGCAGAATGAACAAATTATGCTCCTATCAGTTATGAAGTGTGGAGACTGGGATGATTGAATGATAAGTGTGCAGGTGTCAGCTGAGAGAACAGAGAAATGGCTAGTAGACAGAGAAGTAGAAACAAGGAACTGCACCCGAAGGTTTAACAAAAAGGAGACACACTGTCGGAGTAACTCAGCGTCTCAGGCAGCATCCATGGAGAACATGGATAGGTGACATTTCCGGTCGGGACCCTTCTTCAGGCTGATCTTTGTTACACCTCCCAGATATACCTATTGATATTCACTATCCTTTGCCCTGTTCTATGAGCTAACAACACCACATATCATTCACTTATTCTCAGTCTCCACCCAAGAGCACAGGAGCAGAGCGGAAGAACTTTCCTCCATTTTATTAAATAATGTCGTGAATGTTCATGCATCATTTTGTAAGAAACACAAGATCACTGCAAAATGAGGCGGCCAGAATGGGAGGAGTTATAAATGTAAAGGTTGAAGAATAGAGAAGAGCAAAAACAGGGAGGGATTTGAAAAGGTCGATGAGAATTTTAATTCGCCACATCTCAATTAGAAGACCAAAGCCCATAAGCATAGGGATAAAGACACACCATGAGCTAGGAGAAGCACTAAAACAGATAAGTATTGGGTATTTTTGTAGAAAGTATTCAGCAATTTCACCTGACGAGCTTTCAGGACACAAAAATCGACGAAAATTCAGCACGCGAAAAGTGAGGAAAATTCAGCAGGCAAAATGCGACGGATTTTCAGGATGCGAAAAGCGACGAAACTTCAGCACGTGAAAAACGACAAAAATTCAGCACGCGAAAGGTGACGAAAATTCAGCATGCGAAAAGTGACGAAATTTCAGATCGTGAAAAGTGATGGAAATTCAGCACGCGAAAAGTGATGAACCTTCAGGATGCGAAAAGCGATGAAATTGAAGCACGGGAAAATCGACGAAAAATCAGCCTGCGCAAAGCGATAAAAATTCAGCATATGAAAAGTGACGAGCTTTCAGGACACGAAAATCGACGAAAATTCAGCAGGTGAAAAGTGAGGAAAATTCAGCAGGCGAAATATAACCATATAACCATATATAACCATAACAGCACGGAAACAGGCCATCTCGGCCCTTCAAGTCCGTGCCGAACATTTTTTTATTATTATTTTTTTTTAATTAAAAATAAATACTTCCCCCTAGTCCCATCTACCTGCACTCAGACCATAACCCTCCATTCCTTTCCCGTCCATATACCCATCCAATCTATTTTTAAAGGATAACATCGAACCTGCCTCCACCACTTCCACTGGAAGCTCATTCCACACAGCTACCACTTTCTGAGTAAAGAAGTTCCCCCTAATGTTCCCCCTAAACTTCTGTCCCGTAATTCTCAAGTCATGTCCCCTTGTTTGAATCTTCCCTACCCTCAATGGGAAAAGCTTATCCACGTCCACTCTGTCTAATGCAACGAATCTTCAGGATGCGAAAAGTGACGAAAATTCAGGGTGCGAAAAGCGATGAAAATGAAGCACGCGAAAAGAGACGAAAATTCAGCACACGAAAAGTGATATAAATTCAGGACGCAAAAAGCGATGAAACTTCAGCATGCGAAAAGTAACGAAACTTCAGGACGCGAAAAGTGTTGAAAATGAAGCACGCGAAAGGCGACGAAAATGAAGCATGCGAAAGGCGACGAAAATTCAGCATGCGAAAAGTGCCATAAATTCAGCTTGGTAAAAGTGACGAATATTCAGCAAGCGAAAAGTGACGAAAATATGGCACGCAAAAAGTGACGTACCTTCAGAACGCGATAAGCGATGAAAATGAAGCATGGGACACTCTACGAAAAATCAGCCTGCGCAAAGCGATAAAAATTCAGCACATGAAAAGTGACGAACTTTCAGGACACGAAAATTGATGAAAATTCAACACGCGACAAGTGAGTGAAATTCAGCAGGCGAAATGCGACGAATCTTCACGATGCGAAAAGCGACGAAAATTCAGCACGCGAAAAGTGACGAACCAGGACGTGAAAAGTGATGGAAATTCAGCCACGAAAAGTGACAAAAATACAGCAAGTGAAAAGCGACAAAAACTCATCCTGCAAAAAGCGATCAAAATTCAGCATGACAAAAGTGATGAACCAGGACGTGAAAAGTGACGAGCTCTCAGGACACGAAAATCGACGAAAATTCAGCACGCGAAAAGTGAGGAAAATTCAGCAGGCTAAATGCGACGAATCTTCAGCATGCGAAAAGCGATGAAAATTCAGCAAGCGAAAAGTGACAAAATTTCAGAACGTGAAAAGCGACGAAAATTCAGCATGCGAATAGTGACGAACATTCAGCATGCGAAAAGCTACGAAAATACAGCACGCAAAAAGTGATGAAAGTTCACACACAAAAAGCAACCTAAATTCAGGGGCATAAATAGACGAAAATATCAGCACATGAAAAGCGACAAAAATTCTGCACGTATAAAGCAATGATATTTCAGGATGTGAAAAGCGACGAAATTTCAGCACACGATAATCGACGAAATTCAGCACGCGAAAAGCGACGAAAATTCAGCACGCGAAAAACGACAAAAATTCAGCATGTGAAAAGTGACGAAAATTCAGCATGCGAAAAGTGACAAAATTTCAGAACTTAAAAAGCGACGAAAATTCAGCGCGAAAAGTGACTTAAATTCAGCATGCGAAAATTTACAAAAATTTAGCACACAAAAAATGACAAATTCAGGACGCGAAAAGCAACAAATCATCGGGACACATAAAGCGACGAAAATCTCAGCACGTGCAAAGCGACAAAATTTCAGGACATGAAATGCGATGAAAATTCAGCCAGTGAAAAGCGACGAAAATTCAGCAAGCGAAAAGCGACGAAAATTCAGCATGTGAAAAGCGACGAACCCAGTATGCGAAAAATGATGAAAATGAAGGACGCGAAAAGCGACAAAAATTCAGCACACGGAAAGCAACGTAAATTCAGGACGCAAAAAGCGAGGAAACTTCAGCATGCGAAAAGCTATGAAACTTCAGGACGTGAAACGTGATGAAAATGAAGCATGCAAAAGGCTATGAAAATGAAGCGTGCGAAAGGCGACGAAAATTCAGCATTCGAAACGTGACAAAAATTCAGCACGCGAAAAGTGACGAACCTTCAGGACACGAATAGTGATGAAAATGAAGTACGCGAAAAGTGAGGAAAATTCAGCAGGCGAAATGCGACGAATCTTCAGGATGCAAAAAGCGACGAAAATTCAGCACGCGAAAAATGACGACAAATCAGCCTGCGCAAAGCGATTAAAATTTAGCACCTGAAAAGTGATGAGCTTTCAGGACACAAAAATCGACGAAAATTCAGCACGCAAAAAGTGAGGAAAATTCAGCAGGCGAAATGCGACGGATTTTCAGGATGCGAAAAGCATTGGTGAGGCCAATTCTGGAGTATGGAGTACGATTTTGGTCGCCTAATTATAGGAAGAAAGTAATGAATTTTATAAATCTTTTTATGACATAGTTACTCCACGATTACAGAAAATGTATACACATGCTTTTAAAGAGCAAAAATTACCTGAAACACTAGCAGAATCAACGATCATATTAATACTTAAAAAAGATAAAAATATAGAAGAACCAGGATCATATAGAGCTATAGCTTTGTTAAATACGGATCAAAAAATAATAGCGAAAACACTAGCCAGTAGACTAAGCAGGTATGTGAGTAGACTAATAAATGAGGATCAAACAGGATTTATACCTAAGAGATATTCATTTAATAATTTGAGACGTTTGCTTAACATAATGCATTCGCATAAATCTCAGGACCAAGAGTTATCTATCATCTCATTGGACGCAGAAAAAGCGTTTGATCAAGTAGAATGGGACTATATGTTTAAAGTATTGCAAAAATTCCAATTGGGAGAGAACTTTATGGCATGGATAAAATTATTATATAACAAACCTACGGCTAGAATACTAACTAATAATATATTATCCTCGAAATTTGAACTATCAAGGGGCAATAGACAAGGATGTTCATTATCACCGCTGTTATTTGCTTTAGTAATTGAACCACTTGCGGAAAAAATAAGAACACACATGGATATTCACGGTTATAATACAAAATATTCAAATAACAAAATATCCTTATATGCTGATGATGTACTATTGTACATTACAAAACCACAAATTAGTATACCAAATATATTAAATTTAATTGAGGACTTTGGATCCTTTTCAGGATATAGAATAAACTGGAACAAAAGTGAAATTATGTCGATAAAACCAAAAGACTCAACACACCTCAGGAAATTCCCCTTTAAAATAGCTATAGAAAAATTCAAATATTTGGGAATTGAAATTACTAGAAACTACCAGGATATGTTTAAAGCCAATTATAATCCCTTACTTAAGAAATTAAATAATATGATTAAATTCTGGAAAACACTCCCGATGTCCTTAATAGGCAGAATAAATGCAATAAAAATGATTTTCTTACCACAAATCCTATACCTATTTCAATCAATACCTATATATCTCCCAAAAAAGTTTTTCAAAAAATTGGACTCAGACATTACAAATTTTATATGGGATTATAAAACCCATAGAATACAAAGAGCACACCTTAATAAACGAAAAGAGTTGGGGGGTCTCGCGCTCCCAAACTTTATGTATTATAAATGGGCAGTAAATATTAAAAATATGATTCACCTGCTGGACAATTCTGCCCAGCAGGTGGACTGGATTATAATGCAAAAAGAGGACTGTTCCCCGAGTAATATAGGAGCGATTATTCTCTCTCCAATAAATTTGAAAAATAAAAATTATAATAAAAACCCAATTATAAATAGCACAATTAGAACATGGAAACAAATAAAACAGAATTTAAAATTAAGAAACCTATCTCTCTCAATACCAATAGTTAATAACCCATCGTTTAAACCTTCAACCATAGGCAAATCATTTATACAATGGGAAAGAATGGGAATCAAAACGCTCGAAGATCTGTATGAATTGGGAAAATTACTATCATTTCAACAACTACAACTGAAATATAATCTGAAAAATAATCAATATTTTAAATATCTACAAATTCGTGACTACCTGAAAAAACACACAAAAGACTATCATAACATGCCCTCCGACTTACTAGATGAAGCAATGAAGAGAAAGGCGGAATCAGCTAATCTAATATCGTACTTATATAATATCATTCTAAATATAGAAATACCCACAACAGAAGGAATTAGAAGAGACTGGGAACAAGAATTAGCTATAAAAATTTCTAAAGAGAGCTGGGATAACCGCTTACTACAGGTGCATAAATGTTCGATCAACGTACGACATACGCTCATCCAATTCAAAACATTACATAGACTATATTATTCAAAAACTAAATTAAATAAAATCTTCCCTAATGTTTCACCAATCTGTGATAAATGTCTATCTCAAGAAGCTACCATAGCGCATTCTTTTGTTTTTTGTACAAAAATCCAAAATTTTTGGTATGAAATATTTGATATTTTCTCAAAATTAATTAAAATAAAACTGGTACCAAATCCAGAATGGATCATTTTTGGAATATCGGAAGGTATCCCTGAATTAAACGTGTATCAGAAGAACTTACTCAACTACGGGCTAATAATGGGAAAAAGGCTTATACTTAAATTCTGGAAAACTGCGCCCACACCAACAATAAAAATGTGGACATCAAATATGTTGGAAACATTACATCTGGAAGAGATGAGATTCCTCTTAGCAGGTAAAGCAGACCAATTTCAAAAGACGTGGTCTACGTTTCTGGACCTATTACAAGCATGAGGTGCAATAGTAAATTAAAAAATAAATAAATAAAGAATGGTATCAGGACCTGGTATTGGGAGGTAAAACAATAAAAACAGACTTGGTTGGTGGTTCCCTTTCCGCGATTGTTCCTACTTTCTTTTTCTTTCTTTTCTAGGATCTACTTTCCTACTTTACTTCCTTCTCTAACTTCTTTTCTAAGGGGCTTTCTTTTCACAACACTCTTTTGCACTTCACGACTCTTGTGCACTTTCTTTACTTTTCTTACTTCTATCTTTCTTTTAAAGTTCATAAAAAATGAAGCGGTATAAAAAATGTATTAAGACATAAGTGTTGTGTATTACTGTAATTTACCGTATTTCTAAAAAAATAAAAAATAATAAAAAAAAAACCATTAAGGATGTTTGGAGAATTGAAAACCCATCTGGTCGAGAATATTCATTTTACTCACCAGTGCATAAAACTTACTCAAGAATAGACTATTTCTTAGTAGACTCTAAACTTATCCCATTTACTTATAATTCGCAATGTCATAATATTATAATATCGGACCATGCTCCACTAACATTTATGATTAAACTAAACGGAATGAGAGACACAGTCACAATGGAGACTTAACCCGCAAATCTTAAAAGAAAAGCTATGTAATGAATACCTCGTAAAACAGATTAATATGTTTTTTGAGGCTAATGATAGCCCTGAAATCTCTGCCTCCCTTCTTTGGGAAACATTTAAAGTATTAGTGCGAGTATTAATCTCTTCCCAATCATTTATTAACAAAGAGAATAGGGCCAAACAACAGACATTGGAAATGGAAATAAGGCAATTGGACATAGAAAATGCAATAGCACCATCTATGGTAAAACACAATAAAATTGCAGTACTGAAATATAAGTTAAACAAGATATACTCAGAGCAAGTTATAAAACTATATCAACATACAAAACAATTAAACTTTGAATTTGGTGATAAACCACAAAAACTAGCGCGTCAACTTCGTAAACTGGACGGGGAAAAAACAATTTACAAAATTAGATCAGACAAGGGAGAAACATTAACACTGCCTAAAGATATTAATGATAGATTATTACAATACTATCAAAAACTGTACTCATCTAAAACGATAGAACAATCAGCTGGAATGAAAACATTTCTACAGAAATGTAATCTGACGGGTTTAGATCAGAAAGAGAGAGAATCACTAAATGCTGAAATTACGGTAAAAGACATCGAAGAGTCAATTTAGATCTTTAAAATATGGAAAGGCCGCAGGTCCTGACGGACTATGCTCTGAATTTTATTTAAAAATTTACGATCTAATTTCTCGACGCCTACAGACACTATACAAATACGCTTACACTCAACAGAAACTCCCAGAAACTCTAAATGAATCTACAATCATACTTATACCAAAAACGGATCAGGATCCTGAAGACACAGGTTCATATAGAGCAATAGCTCTCTTAAATACTGATCAGAACATATTAACCAAAATCCTTTCTCATAGATTGAGCTGAGTGATTAACAAATTAATACACCCCGACCAAACAGGTTTTATTCCAAAACGTTACTCATTTTATAATATGAGAAGACTATTGAATATTATATATACAAATAGAATTCCTAATGCAGATCTTGCAACTATTTCGTTAGATGCTGAAAAAGCATTTGACCAGGTAGAATGGTCATATTTATTTTCGGTAATGGAAAAATTTCAACTGGGAGAGAAGTACTGTACAGGGGTTAAATTGTTATACTCTAACCCAACAGCTAGAATATTAACAAACCAAATGTTATCAGCTAAATTTAATCTTTCTAGAGGTTGTAGACAAGGATTTCACTATCCCCACTATTATTTGCTCTTGCAATTGAACCATTAGCAGAAAGCGTTAGAGACCATCCAAGAATACACGGACACAACACTAGAGATACAAGGAATACAATTTATTTATATGCAGATGATGTACTAATATATATTGCAAAGTTAGAAACTAGTACTCCAAATCTATTAAATCTAATAACTCAATTTGGTCAATTCTCAGGATATAGAATTAACTGGAATAAAAGTGAAATCATGCCAATAACAAAATTCAATTTAAATACAATACAACAATCCCCTTTTAAAATAGTTAAAGATAAATTTAAATATTTAGGAATCTACGTAACTAAGACATATACCTCTTTATTTAAACTAAATTTTCCACCCTTGCTTAATAAATTACATAAGAATATTCAGTACTGGAAAACACTTCCTATTTCAATGCTTGGTAGAATTAATGCTATAAAAATAATCTTCTTACCGCAACTAGTGTACCTATTTCAATTAATTCCGATATATATCCCAACATTTTATTTCAAAAAAGTCGATTCCATTGTTACAAGTTTTATTTGGGATTATAAGAATCATAGAATAAGTAAAAAACATTTATGTAAGTCAAAAGCGACGGAGGTTTGGCCTTGCCAAATTTCTTATTTTATTTTTGGGTAGTCCATATTAAAACATGAATTTCTGACTGGAAGAAATGGATCAACAACCAGATTGGTTAAGGATGGAAAAGGAAGACTGTTTACCTTTTGAAATTGGTTCGATTATATCTGCTCCCGCAAAACTGCATTAAAAAACCTATAAGGAAAACCCTATAATACATAGTGAAATACGAATTTGGAAACAATTTTAAAAAGCATTACAACTGAATAATATACAACTATGTCTTCCCATTGTAAATAATCCTTTATTCAAGCCATCCATATTGGATAAAGGTTTCACACAATGGAAAAAGTATGGAATTAAAAACATTGCACATCTTTATAGGAAAGGCATTTTTCTTTCATTTCAAGAGTTACAACAGAATCATGGACTGCACTCAAATAACTTCTTCAGATATCTAGAAATTAGAGATGATGTTAAATCTAATACACAAGTATATAGGACTAGGGAACGAAAAATTATTGATGAATGTTTGAATAAGCACCCTAACACTGAAAAATGCATAGCTTATATTTATAACACCCTCTTAAACAACGAGGTACCACCGATGGAACTATATAGACATACATGGGAATATGAGTTAAGTCATCCTATAACGAAAGATATTTGGGACTAAAGTTTACAACTTATACATCAATGTTCGTTAAATGCTAGACATGCTTTAATATAATTTAAAGTCTTACACAGATTACATTACTCCAACATAAAACTAAATAGAATCTTCCCACATATTTCTCATATCTGTGATAAATGTCTGCATCTAGAGGCCAATTTAACACATACTTTTGCAAATTCTACAAAAATTAAAAATTTCTGGACAGATATTTTTGAAATAATTTCTGAAGTTGTTAATACTAAATTGGATCCAGACTCAAAATTAATAATACTTGGGATATCAGAACTAAGTTTAACACTCACAACAAGCCAAAGAAACTTCCTTGACTACAGTATAATAACTGGGAAAAAATTAATATAAAAATTTGGAAAAGGCCCTATAACCCCCACAATTAAAATGTCGATTGTGGAAATGTCGGAGACACTACATCTAGAAAGAATTAGACTTGTCTTAATGACAAACAAGAACTTTTTGTTAAAATATGGGCTCCATTCATTAACTATCTGAAGGGATAGATTGGCCCAGCACGAAAACCCAACTGAAGCTTGCTCAGGATTAGATGCAAAATTTCAGCATACAAAAAGCGATGAAAATTCAGCATGCGAAAAGTGACGAAATTACAGGATGCATAAAGCGACGAAATTTCAGAACATGAAATGCGGTGAAATTTCAGCACAGCAAAAGCGACGGAAATTCAGCAAGCGGAAAGCAAGGAAGATTCAGCATGCGAAAAGAGAGGAACCTTCAGGACGTTAAAACCAACGAAAATTCAGCACACGTAAAGTGACAAAAATTCAGCACGCGTAAAGTGACAAACCTTCAGGAGGCGAAAAGCGACTGAAATTCCGCACGCGAAAAGTGACTAAATTTCAGGACGTGATTTCAGGACGTGAAAGGCGACGAAATTTCAGGACATGAAAGGCGACGAACCTTCAAGACACGAAAAGCGAAGAAAATGAAGCACGCAAAAAGTGACGGAAATTCAGCATGCAAAAAGCGACAAAAATTCAGCATGAGAAAAGCAACGTAATATCAGGACGAATAAAGCGCCGAAATTTCAGGACGTGAAAGGCGGTGAAATTTCAGGACATGAAAGGCGACGAAATTTCAACATGCGAAATGCGACGAAAATTCAGCCTGTGGGAAGTGACGAACCTTGAGGACGCGAAAAGCGACGATAATTCAGCACGTGAAGAGTGACCAAAATTCAGCACGCGAAAATCGACCAAAATTCAGCACGCGAAAAGCGAGGAAATTACAGGACACATAAAGCGACGAAATTTCAGAACAAGAAGAGCGACAACAATTCAGCACATGAAATGCAACAAACCTTGAGGACGTGAAAAGCGACGAAAATTCAGCTTGCAAAAAGTGACGAAATTTCCGAACGTGAAAGGCAACAAAAATTAAGCATGGGAAAAGCGACAGAATTCTGCATGCGAAAAGTGACGAAATTTCAGGACGTGAAAAGTGACAAAATTTCAGCATACTAAAAGCGACGAAAATTCACCATGCAAAAAGCGACGAAAATTCAGCACGCAAAAAGTGATGAACCTTCAGGATGCGAAAAGCGACGAAAATTCAGCATGCCAAAAGTGGCGAAATTTCAGGACGTGAAAAACGACGAAATATCAGCACACGAAATGCGACGGAAATTCAGCACTCAAAAAGTGACGAAATTTCAGAATGAGAAAGGCGATGAAAATTAAGCATGCGAAAAGCGACGACAATTCAGCACGCGAAAAGCGACGAAATATCAGCAAACGAAAAGCGCCGAAATTTCAGCCTACTAAAAGTGACGAAAGTTCACCATGCATAAAGCGACGAAATTACAGGACGTGAAAAGAGGCGAAATTTCAAAACAGGAAAAGCGACAAAAATTCAGCATGCGAAAAGCAACGGAAATTCAGCACGCGAAAAGAGATGAACCTTCAGGACGTTAAAACCAACGACAATTCAGCAGGCATAAAGTGACGACAATTTAGCACGCGAAACGCGACAAACCAGGACGCGAAAAACGACGGAAATTCAGATCGCAAAAAGAAATTTCATGATGTGAAAAGCGACGAAATATCAGCACACGAAAAGTGACGAAAATTCAGCACGCGAAAAGTGATGAAATTTGAGGACGTGAAAAGCGACGTAATTGCAGCATACTAAAACGACGAAAATTCACCATGCAAAAAACGAAGAAAATGCAGCACGTGAAAAGTGACGAAATTACAGAAGATAAAAAGCGCCGGACATTTAGTACGAGAAATGCGAAGAAAATTCAGCATGGAAAAGCGACGAACCTTCAAGACACAAAAAGCGATGAAAATGAAGCATGGAAAAGCGACGAAAATTCAGGACATTAAAGGCGACGAAATTTCAGCATGAGAAAAGCAAAGGAAATTCAGCACACAAAAAGTGACGAAATTTCAGAACGAGAAAGGCGATGAAAATAAAGCATGCTAAAAGTGATGAAAATTCAGCACGCGAAAAGCGACGAAATATCAGCAAACGAAAAGCGCCGAAATTTCAGCATACTAAAAGCGACGAAAATTCACCATGCAAAAAGCGACGAAATTACAGGACGTGATTTCAGGATGTGAAAGGCGACGAAATTTCAGGACATGAAAGGCGACGAAATTTCAGGACATGAGAGGCGACTAAATTTCACCATGCAAAAAGCGACGAAAATTCAGAATGCGAAAAGTGACGAAAGAGATGAAAATGAAGCACGCAAAAAGCGACGGAAATTCAGCATTCAAAAAGCGACAAAAATTCAGCACGAGAAAAGCGACGTAATATCAGGACGAATAAAGCGACGGAATTTAAGGACGTGAAAGGCGGCGAAATTTCAGGACATGAAATGCGACGAAATTTCAGCAGGCGAAAAGCGATGAAAATTCAGCCTGTGAGAAGTGATGAACCTTCAGGACGCGAAAAGCAACGATAATTCAGCACGTGAAAAGTGCCCACAATTCAGCAAGCGAAAAGCGACGAACATTCAGCACACGAAAAGTGACGAAAATTCAGCACGTGAAAAGTGACGAACCTGCAGGACGTGAAAGGCGACGAAAATTAAAAATGTCAAAAGCGACGTAAATTCAAGATGCGAAATGCGACAAAAGTTCAGGATGCTTGAAGCGACAACATTTCAGGAGACGAACAGCGACAAAATTTCGGCACACGAAAAGTGACGAACCTTCATGACGTGAAAAGCGACGTAAATTTAGCACGCGAAAAGCGAACAAAATTCTACACGTGAAAAGCGACGAAATATCATCACTTGCAAAGCGCCGAAATTTCAGCATACAAAAAGCGATGAAAATTTAGCATTCGAAAAGTGACGAAATTACAGGACGCATAAAGCTACGAAATTTCAGAATATGAAAACGACGAATTTTCAGCAGACGACAATAGCCGAAATATCAGCACACAAAAAGCGAGTAAAATTCAGCATGCAAAAAGCGACGAAACATCAGGATGAATAAAGCAATGAAACATCAGGACGCATAAAGCGACGAAATTTCAGAACGTGAAATGCGGCGAAATTTCAGCACAGGAAAAGCGACGGAAATTCAGGATGAGGAAAGCGACGAAAATTCAGCATGCGAAAAGAGAGGAACCTTCAGGGTGTTAAAACCAACGAAAATTCAGCACACGTAAAGTGACAAAAATTCAGCACGCGTAAAGTGACAAACCTTCAGGAAGCAAAAAGCGACTGAAATTCCGCACGCGAAAAGTGACTAAATTTCAGAACGTGAAAAGCGATGAAAATTTAGCACGCGAAAAGCGACGAAAATTAAGCATGCGAAAAGCGACGAAAATTCAGCATGCGAAAAGCGATGAACCTTCTAGAAACGAAAAGCGATGAAAATGAAGCACGCAAAAAGTGACAAAAATTCAGCATGCAAAAAGCGACAAAAATTCAACACGCGAAAAGCGACGGAATATCAGGACGAATAAGGCGACGATCCTTCAGGACGTTATAAGTTACGAAATATCAGCACACGAAAAGCGCAGAAATTTCTGCACACAAAAAGCGACTAAAATTCAGCATGCGAAACACGACGAAATTACAGGACACATAAAACGACTAAATTTCAGAACATCAAAAGTGATGACATTTCTGCACACAAAAAGCGACGAAAATTCACGTGAAAAGTGCCCAAAATTCAGCAAGCGTAAAGCGACGAAAAGCGACGAACATAAGCTTTTCCCATTGAGAGTAGGGAAGATTCAAACAAGGGGACATGACTTGGGAATTAAGGGACAGAAGTTTAGGGGGAACATTAGGGGGAACTTCTTTACTCAGAGAGTGGTAGCTGTGTGGAATGAGCTTCCAGTGGAAGTGGTGGAGGCAGGTTCGATGTTATCCTTTAAAAATAGATTGGATGGGTATATGGACGGGAAAGGAATGGAGGGTTATGGTGTGAGTGCAGGTAGATGGGACTAGGGGGAAGTATTTATTTTTAATTTTTTTTTAAAAATTTAAAAATGTTCGGCACGGACTTGAAGGGCCGAGATGGCCTGTTTCCGTGCTGTTATGGTTATATGGTTATATATGGTTCAGCACACGAAAAGCGACGAAAATTCAGCACGTGAAAAGTGACGAACCTGCAGGACGTGAAAGGCGACGAAAATTAAAAATGTCAAAAGCGACGTAAATTCAAGATGCGAAATGCGACAAAAGTTCAGGATGCTTGAAGCGACAACATTTCAGGAGACGAACAGCGACAAAATTTCGGCACACAAAAAGTGACGAACCTTCAGGACGTTAAAAGCGACGTAAATTTAGCACGCGAAAAGCAAAGAAAATTCTACACGTGAAAAGCGACGAAATATCATCACATGCAAAGCGCCGAAATTTCAGCATACAAAAAGCGATGAAAATTCAGCATGCGAAAAGTGACGAAATTACAGGACGCATAAAGCGACGAAATTTCAGAACATGAAAACGACGAATTTTCAGCAGATGACAATAGCCGAAATATCAGCACACAAAAAGCGACCAAAATTCAGCATGCGAAACACGACGAAATTACAGGACACATAACACGACGAAATTTCAGAACATCAAAAGTGACGAAATTTCAGCACACAAAAAGCGACGAAAATTCACCATGTGGAAAGCGACGAAACATCAGGACGCATAAAGCGACGAAATTTCAGAACGTAAAATGCGGCGAAAATTCAGCACGTTAAAAGTGACGATCCTTCAGGACACGAAAAGCGACGATAATTCAGCACGTGAAAAGCGACGAATATTCAGCATGCGAAATGTGATGAATATTCAGCACGTGAAAAGAGAGGAACCTTCAGGACGTTAAAACCAACGACAATTCAGCAGGCGTAAAGTGACGAAAATTCAGCACGCGAAAAGTGACAAAGATTCAGCATGCAAAAAGCAACAAAAATTTTGCACGCGAAAAGCGACTAAAATTCAGCACGCGAAAAGTGATGAAATTTCAGGACGTGATAAGCGATGAAATTTCAGAATATTAAAAGTGACGAAAATTCACCATGCGAAAAGCAACGAAAATGCAGCACGCCAAAAGAGACGAAATTTCGGGACGTAAAAAGCGACGAAAATTTAGCTCGCGAAAAGCGACGAAAAGTCAGCTTGCGAAAAGCGACGAACCTTCAAGATGCAAAAAGCGATGAAAACGAAGCATGCAAAAAGCGATGAAAATTGAGCATTCAAAATGCGACAAAAATTCAGCACGCGAACAGCGACGTAATATCAGGACAAATAAAGTGTACGAAATTTCAGGACGTGAAAGGCGACGAAATTTCAGGACATGAAAGGCGATGAAACTTGAGCACATGGAAAAATTCAGCATTCGAAAAGCGACGACCCTTCACGACGTGAAAAGCGATGAAAATGAAGCATGCAAAAAGCGATGAAAATTCAGCATGCAAAAAGCAAAAAAAATTCAGCACTCGAAAAGTGACGTAATATCAGGACGAATAAAACAACGAAATTGCAGGACGTGAAAGGCCAAGAAATTTCAGGACGTGAGGCGACGAAATTTCAGGACATGAAAGGCTACGAAAAGCGACAAAAATGCAGCCTGTGAAAACGTTGAAAATTCAGCAAGTGACAAGTGACGATATTTCAAAATGCCAAAAGCGACGTAAATTCAAGCTGCAAAAAGGGACAAAAGTTGAGGATGCATGAAGCGACAAAATTTCAGGACACGAAAAGCGAAAAAATTCCGGCAAATGAAAAGTGACGAACCTTCAGGACTCGAAAAGCGACAAAATTTCAGCATACTAAAAGCGACGAAAATTCACTATGCGAAAAGCAACGAAAATTAAGCATGCGAAAAGCGATGAAAATTCCGCAAGTGAAAAGTGATGAACCTTCAGGATGCGAAAAGCGATGAAAATTAAGCACATGAAAAGCAACGACAATTCAGCACACCAAAAGTGAATAAATTTCAGGACGTGAAAAAAGACGAAATATCAGCACACGAAAAGCGCCGAAATTTCAGCACACAAAAAGCGACGAAAATTCAGCATGCAAAAATCGACGAAACTACAGGATGCATAAATGGACGAAATTTCAGAACATGAAAAGCGACGAAATTTCAGCACACGAAAAGCGCCGCAATTTCAGCACACAAAAAGCAACGAAAATTCAGCTTGCCAAAAGCGATGAAACATAAGGACATAAACCGACATAATTTCAGAACGTGAAAAGCGGCGAAATTTCATCAAACGAAAAGCGACGAATATTCAGCATGCGAAAAGCGACGAAAATTCAGCACGTGAAAAGAGAGAAACCTTCAGGACGTTAAAACCAACGACAATTCAGCAGGCGTAAAGTGACGAAAATTCAGCACGTGAAAAGTGACAAACTGTCAGGACACGAAAAGCGACGGCAATTCCGCACGCGAAAAGCGACGAATTTTGAGCAAGCGAAAAGCAACGAAAATTCAGCATGTGAAAAACGACAAACATTCAAGACATGAAAAGCGATGAAAATGAAGCGGCATAATATCAGGACAAATAAAGTGTACGAAATTTCAGTACGTGAAAGGCGACGAAATTTCAGGACATGAAAGGTGATGAAATTTCAGCACGCAAAAGGCGATGATAATGAAGCACGCAAAAAGCGACGAAGATTCAGCATGCAAAAAGCAACAAAAATTCTGCACGCAAAAAGCGACGTAATATCAGGACGAATCAAGCAACGAAATTTCAGGACGTGAAAAGCGATGAATTTTCAGCATTCTAAAAGCGACGAAAATTCACCATGCGAAAAGCGACGAAAATTCACCAGGCGAAAAGTGACAAACCTTCAGGACGCGAAAGGTGATCAAAATTCAAAACGCCAAAAGCGACCTAAATTCAAGCTGTGAAAAGTGACAAAAGTTCAGGATGCATGAAGCGACAACACTTCAGGACACGAAAAGCGTCAAAATTCCGGCACACGAAAAGTGACGAACCCTCAGTACGCGAAAGGCGACGAAATTTCAGCATTCTAAAAGCGACGAAAATTCACCATGCTAAAAGCGACGAAAATTCAGCACGTGCAAAGCGACGAAAATTCAGCACGTGCAAAGTGACAAACCTTCAGGACACGAAGAGCGACAACAATTCAGCACGTGAAAAGCGACAAACCTTGAGGACGTGAAAAGCAACGAAAATTAAGCATGGGAAAAGCTACGAAAATTCAGCATGCAAAAAGCGACGAAACGTAAGGACGCATAAAGCGACGAAATTTCAGTACGTGAAAAGCGGTGAAATCTCAGAACGTGAAAAGCGGCGAAATTTCAGCATGTGAAAAGTGACGAAAATTCAGTATGCGAAAAGCGATGAACCTTCAAGACGCGAAATGCGATGAAAAGGAAGCATGCAAAAAGCGACGAAAATTCAGCATTCAAAAAGCGACAAAAATTCAGCACACGGAAAGCGATGTAATATCAGGACTAATAAAGTGTACAAAATTTCAGGACGTGAATGGCGACGAAATTTCAGGACACGAAAACGCCCAAATTTCAGCACACAAAATCGACGAAAATTGAGCATGGAAAAGCGACGAAATTACAGGACGCATAAAGCGATGAAATTTCAGAACGTGTAAAGTGACGAAATTTCAGAACATGTAAAGCGACGAAATTTCAGCACACGAAAAGCGACGAAAATGCAGCACATGAAAAGTGATGAAATTTCATGACGCGGAAGGCGCCAAAACCGACGTAAATTGAAGATGCGAAAAGCAACAAAAGTTCAGGATGCATGAAGTGACAACATTTTCTGGACACAAAAGTGACAACATTTCGGCACACGAAAAGTGACGAACCTTCAGGATGCGAAAAGCGATGAAAATTCAGCACGCGAAAAGTGACGAACCTTCAGGACACGAAAAGCGACAACAATTCAGGATGTGAAAAGCGAAGATCCTTCAGAATGTGAAAAGTGACAAAAATTCAGCACACGAAAAGCGACGAAAACTCAGCACACGAAAAGTGATGGAATTTCAGGAGGTGAAAATCGATTAAATTTCAGCATACTAAAAGTGACGAAAATTCAGCTCGCGAAAAGTGACGAACCTTCAGTATGCAAAAAGCAACGAAAATTCAGCAGCCGAAGAGAGACGAAACTTCAGGACACGAAAAGCGACAACTATTCAGCATGCGAAAAGCGACGATCCTTCAGGACTCGAAAAGCGATGAAAATTCAGCAGGCCAAAAGTGACTATTTCAGGACGTGAAAAGCGACAAAATATCAGCACACGAAAACGCCGAAATTTCAGCACACAAAAAACGAAGAAAATTCAGCATGCGAAAAGCGACGAAATTACAGGACGCATAAAGTGACGAAATGTCAGAACATGTAAAGCGACGAAATTTCAGCACACGGAAAGCGCCGAAATTTCAGCACACAAAAATCGACGAAAATCAGCATGCGAAAAGCGACGAAACATCAGGATGCAAAAAGCGACGAAATTTCAGGATGCAAAAAGCAATGAAAT